>VZTO01023348.1:0-86432 GCA_013400615.1 Syrrhaptes paradoxus | reverse complement strand
AAAAATTCTGTCAGTGATGAAGCTTGAAATGTAATCCTGCATATTTCACTCTAGGTCTGTCCGTATCTGCTAAATATCTCTTTTTCCTTCTGTTTTGTTTTCCTTCTGTTCTGTTTTATTCTTGTAATTCGGGTGTCGGGGCTGCCTTGTGTGTTTATCACTCAAAATCACCTTAAAAGTCAGGGCGAGCCATTCTTAGAAGCATTTATTTGTCAACATATTTTTGCTTTTCTCTCCAACTCTCTCTTGCAGGGCAGTCAATAGGAGTGAGATGGGTTTGCCACACTGATTGTATGAAATGGGAGTTTCAATATAGTTACCTAAAGAAAGCCCACAGAATAGTTGTAGACAGGCAAATTATTAAAAAAAAAAAAAAGAAAAGAAAAGAAAGAAAAAAAAAGAGAAAAAAAAAGAAGGATCAAGTTCTGAAATGGAAGAGATCAGCTAAAAATAAATATGTTGGGTTTTTTTCCCTTTTGCTTCCAAACTTGATTTATGGAAATGTATGAGCAAATCACTTGCACAAACAGAACGGCCTCACATGGAACACATGGTATTTTTAGACTATGTTTCTAAAGAAATGTGTTTGTTCCTAAAATGCATAAACCAGCCAGCATCAGTACTCGCAGCACTTCTGTTAAGTGATGGAGAGCTCTTTTCCAGTTGAGGGGCTGCTGCTGAAGAACTCAGCAGAAGTTTTTCAGGAACCTAGAGGAAGACATATGCATGTTTTTCCTTATCCTAATGAAGTTCCCAATTTAGAACAGCAATCCATACTTGATTATTAATTCTCCTCACATGATGTGCAATGCAAAGTGGCATCTCGGCCAAAAAAGTGTCGGCTTGAGATGTTACCTTGCAAAGTTCTTACTAATTTAAGATTTAAAATGTTTCTGTTCATAGCATACCTTATTAAAAGTGGAATTGTTTTGGAAGTGTAACCCTCCAGGAGATAAAGGTTAGATTGTTTGTAATGTAAACCCTTTTATTTTACCTGATGGCTTCTATAAATGCATTGCAAGGAACAGCTGAAGTGTTACGCACAGCATTTGGTTTCCAAGATTGGCAGATATTACTTGAAATGCACAACGTTACGTGAACATCATCTTTTGCCCGTAAGTTTTGAATTTTGAAAAGTCTGTTGTTCCTGGGTGGTCATTGTGGAGATAGCTTCAAGCATACAAAATATAAAAAGTATGCATGAAATATGCCAGTATATTAAATTAACATCCTGCAAAAGCTCCCTTTTTAAAATCCAGATGCTTATATTGCTTTTGACAGACTCTAGGCGGTAAAGTTTTAACTTTAAAGAAGGGGCTTTCTGTTTCTGTTTTCAAGTTAAAAATAATGAAAGGAAAACACACTGAAATTCCCACATTATTAAATAAAACATTTAAGTGGCATGGGGCCAATCATTGTCACGCCATGAACAAATGCCTTACGGTAATATGTTCCATAACTGTTTGCTAAAAACTACCAATTTTAGCACATTTGCACATGATTAGACACAATAAAAAGTTACTTATTGAAGCCAGTGCCACAAGTAGTGTTACTCAGGCCCAGGGAGAGGGAAACCTGAAGGAGAGGGGTGGTGTGAAATGGGTTCCATGCTGTGAAAACAGACCATCAGGAAAGTCCCCCAAACATGGGCTTGGCTCCCATGGCCAGGAGTTCACGGGGCTGCCCCTGCCCTGGGGAGTGGGGCTGGGTGGATGGGTAAGGGGGATGAGATGGTGACGACTGATGGGTTCAAGCAGCGGCTACCCAAGAACCATGGTTAAAAAGTCATTTTGAAACACCCCTCGCTACCCGGGACAGGTCCACCAAAATGGTGCGTTTCCAAATGGTTGGGCTGTAATGTTCTTGCAAGATTTCTGCACACGTTCCTCTTTTTCTTAATAATCAAGGAAAGAGCTTCATAGGTCTGTGTCTGTAACTGCCGACTCTTTAGCATCTGTTTATCTCACTGAACCTGCTCAGCCAGGATGCAACCAAGAAGAAATGGTTCTCTCTGTTTTCATGGAAGAAGGCTGGCTTTCCCGCTTGTGCTTTGTTGACTGAAGCAGTGGAACAGCATTTTCATTATTTCAGAGTAGTTTATTCAAAATATAATTCTGTGTAAATTCTCATTTAGATTTCAAATATTTCTGTTGAAGGAAATAGCAGAATTTAGACCAGGGAATTCCATTGTGTCAGCCTCATGGACCACTTCAATTTTGGTTTTATTTTTCTGTTTTAGGGCCTTTGGATTAAGAACCCAACAGTATGTTTCAGTTTTCCAGAAAGTGTGGTGCTTCACTTCCTCTGTGTTCATGTGAGAAGAGTTACCAAAACTGACCTGAATTAATTAAAAGTAAGTGTAATCTCCATAAACATGTGGGAGCCAGTAAGGAGGAAAAAAAAAAAAAAAGATAAACCTACAGGGGAAAATTCTGAGTATAAGTTAATGGTAACAATAGCAGAGATAATTTTTGCTTTGCGGCATCTGCACATTTGGATTCACAAGGGAGTTTCTGGCTACTTGGGATTTTACACATCTATCAGCTATTGTAAATCTAAGAAGTCCTTGGAAACATTATATGACTCTGAGATGCACCCTTGAGGGTTTTGGACCCATAAACTAATTAATGCATTGCAATCGGGGATAAACATTTGCTTTCAAAGGAGAACCCCTCTAATCTTCCCCTCCCACAAGCACTGAACCAAATTCAGAAGATACCCGGGGTTATGAGATGTTTCATTGTGACCTTCTTACCTCCAGAAGGTGACGGCGCTCCCCATCCCTGCTGCCTGCCGCTCCCACTGGCTGGAGTTTTCTCCCTGTCCCTGACATACACATTATTTAAAGCAGTCAAAACACGGCGCTGAATGATCTCCTGGGGAGCTGAGGTGGGCTTGACACGTGGGACCGTGGCAAGAACAAATACAAAGTTGTAGTGCATGTCATTTGTGCCACCCAGTGAAATGAGTCACTTGCCCAGTGCTGTTTGCACGCTCCCCCTCCTCACCAAATGTGCTGACAGGATTCGGGACTGGCAATTTCTCCAGTGTTCCCGTGGTGCACAGGATAAGGCACCCCTGTTAACAAAATCCCCTTGCCGAGCCTCGGGGACTGATAGCAAGAGTGCTGCTACTGATCTCTGGTACTGCGTAGGGGGAATTACGCGTTCGGCCGTGATGCTCTTCTGGCCTGAGCACATACAGCAAAAAACCCATGAACAACGAAAAGTAAATAGCATTAAAATGAAGGAAGTCCTTCACGCTGCTTCACAGTTTTCTGTGCTGTGAAAAATCCTGCCAGTTAGGCAGGAGACGAGCAGGCAACCTGTGCTCCATCTCCTAAAAATCATGGTGAGGGCAAGGCAGGTCTGCAGTCTTTACATGACTTTGTGCATCTCCCGTTTTACACCACTTTATTTCTGTGTAAGAAAGAGAGGGGTTTTTTGGTTAATCCGTTTATTGGGTGGCAGAGGGGCTGAGGAATCACTGTTTGATGTCATGCATATGAATAGCAGGTGTTTGCCTTCATGCCACGGGAGAGCCAGCCTTCAGGCAGAGCACGGGACTGCTGGTGCCTGGCACGGGGCGGCAGCGTACCCCGCACCCCCACTGCACCCCGGGTTTCCACGGGGCACCTTGTTTATACCCAGGGGGCTTGATGCTGAAGAGCAAAGGAGTGGATGCTTTCCAAAACTGAGGGTGTGCAAACTGTTTCTCAGCTTTAACCTTCCCCCTTGTGTTTTTGTTTCGGTTGGCAGCAGCAGGAGTGGAAGGAGGGATAACAAACCCAGCTCCTTCCCCTCCCTGCTCCGACACTGCACTTCTTTCCTAGTGGCTCACTCAAAATCAAAACATGCCTCCTCCCCTATTGCCCCCATGACTTTTTTCTTTCAAAAAGCCTTACAAAGCAGGATAGCAGTGTTATCTTCATCTTACGGGAAGGGAGTGAGAGGCAGGGGAAGGAAAACGGTTGCCCTAGAAGCCTGCCAACCTTTCTGTTGTAAGGAGCCTCTTTGGCTCCTTAGTCCAAGTGTGGTTACACGTAATGCAGGGTGAATGTGGTGCTGGATTTTCTGAAAGCTGTCATGAGACACATACCTGGTGAATGCCATCTCTACAGGTATTTCCCAAAGGTACATTTGGGACACTGAAAACTAGAAAGCTCTCCTACCGCGAAACGAAGCTGTATACGGTGCAAACAGCTGAGGGGCTCTTTGAAGGAGTGAGTGTTGCTAAAAGGAGTTAAGCAACAAAGGCAATCCCATGGCTTTGCTGGTGGTGCCAGAAAGTGGGGAGAACTGGGTGTATTTTATCCACAGCCCCACTCATGGCTTTGGACAAGTGACTGGACGATGTATCAAAGGTGAGAGATGACGTTATTGGATTTGGGCTGCCTACAAAGAACTGCTGTGTTTGCGTGAAAGCATCTTTCAGCCCTCTTGTCCTTGAAGGGAAAACCCGTTCCTGCTGCGGAGACTCCCTCCCCAGGTTCAGCTGTTGGCAGGGCTCTGGAGCTAAGCGAGCCCTTCACGGGTCTTCGGGAAACGTTCTGCAACGCCTGGACCCTCTAAGGGTGTCCTGCAGGAAAGGGCTGTCAGGAGTGTCTGCACTCTGTGATTGCGGTTCCTCGACTCCCCCAGAGGTATGAGGCCAGCTCGGCTTAGCAGTAAAGGAAAACAAAGTTTTTTATTCAGCCAGACTAAAGGTCAGATTCAAAACAAAACTCCAGAAGCAAAATCAGATATGAGTTATAGTCCTGTAAGCTTATTAAATAGATAACTGTCCTCACGCTTAAGCCTTTTTTTTTCTTTTTAAATTTTTTCGACCACAGATATATGCTGGATTTTAGAAGTGTGGGACCCAGCACACAGTGTAATGCCCACTGGCGAATGCAGCTGCAGTCACGTATCTAAGGGAGGGATGGACAAGGGTCCCCTCCCGCCATTGTCAGCTCTCTCAGAGCTCCCTCCCCACATCCAGTTTCACGTCTCTAGTGTATCAGTGCTGGCTGCAGAGTTCTCATGGGGAAAGGTGCCCCGTTGTCCAGAGGTGACTTAAGATTTAATATGAAATTGCAGCAGATCCAGAGTAACTGCAGCATCTGCTATACTCTGACACTCCCATTTAGTCTACCTTCAAATCTTCAGGTACTCTTAAATGACATTTTATTTTGCAGGCAGGATTTTACCAGAAGTTGTTTCATTTTTTCCTTTTTTTTTTTTTTTTAATTTACATTCACCATTACCAAGTTTGAAGAAAGTCTGAAGTAGATGAGCATGAGCGAGTGCCAGTCATTTTCTTATGACCTTCTTCAAAAACCTCTATAGTCAAAACAGCTGAAGACTAAAATTATTCCCATGGTCTAGAATCACTTTTGATGTAGTAGGACGTCAGCTTGACACCAAGAAGAGATGAATCATGAGCTAAGGAAAATCTCACAGCAGCGAATGTGAACTAGTAAGTGTGATGTGAAAGGAAGCTTTTATCCAGGATTTGCATGTGTGACTGTCATTTAGCTCCTACGTGAAAGGTACAGAGAAACATGCAATCTCAAATTAGTAGGAACAGCTGGAGCCAGAGGAAGGTTTCTTTTTAAGTAGCAGTACATACTTGATGTATGTATGTGATAGGTGGGCATGGTGACAGGGTTGTGGGGCCTTGTCTGCTGCCTCGAATAATTTTCCCAGCTTGGAAAGACCATTTGTGTTGCGGGGGAAGAGTGGCTGCCCTGAGACCATCTCCCCCGCAGCCTGGGAACACAACTGCCTTTGACTCAGAAGTGTCTCTGATTCAGTAGGCTTCGTGCTGCTCTCTGCGTTTAAACTCTTCTGAGCTCAAACTGAAAAAGTCAATAGCATTTTGTAACCTCATTGTAGCTTTGCTGAAGCCTCCATCATCTTTTCTGCTGTCTCCCTGCAAAAATTTCAAATGGTAAATTGCACCTTTACAGACTATATATTAGTCTCTCAGTGAATTACTATTTCTATAATACCCTACAATTATTAGTCCTTAGTTCATTTTCTTGATCTTAAGGCATGGCTCAGTGCTCAATAGAGCCAAATTTATTTGAACACTTGAAGAAGTTCACCTTGTGACTCTCCATCTTTCTGTGACAGTTCATTATAATGAGACCATAGATTATTATAGTTGTACTCGAAGCTTACATATTTCTTCTTCAGTTTTCCCCAAATGCTTGAAGAAACGCCAGCTGGTATTAGGTAACTGAGCTTGACTCTCGTTTTCTTATTCATGCTGAGGAGCAGCTTAGTGTGGAAATAATTCCTGGTTTTATTAGGATTGTTTGTGAAGTTATATATCTACAAAGCAGCAGGAGGTAGGAAACAAAACTGCGCTTTCTCTGATCGATGTGCTCTGACGTTTCCTCTTTGATAGTCTGGCCGTACCCTAGGACCTCCGAGGGCCATCCCATTCCAGATGTGCCCCCTGGCCAGCCTCCATCTCCCTGTTTGGACAAAGATCGGATGCCTTTCCCTCCCCTGCTTCCATGGGAAGGAAAACATGGGTGAACAGGCTGAAAGGAAGAGAGCCACGTCATGCTCCAGCTGGTCCATCCATCCAGGTAACTGGAGCAACACCATCATGAGAGGGTGGTGGTATCTGCAGCCCAGGGACAGCCCAAGTGCTGAAGTTCCTCTTTACTGAGGTCTGTGGATATTTCCTAGACTATGCTGTAAGGACAGCTCACGTGCCAAAAAACATGTCAAAACCTGGTATTTGTCTTTAAAGGCTCCAGGTCCTGATGGCCATCTCTCAGGTGAGCTCTGAGAAGTCAGTATGCGATGGGAGCACTCAAAACTTGTGATGAAGTTATCTTAGACTGAATACTCATAAGAAGAGGCATATTACACGGTGGTTTTGGAAAGCTTGGCTCTGTTTCAGGCAGAACCAGACACTATCAATCACGCTCCCCTTTTTGGAGGACTAGTACCCTTAATCTTAGTGGTTGCTTCAGAAGAAGTTTATTTAAGAAGAAGATTATTTTTCTCCTGTGTTTTCTGCAATAATATCTGCCTTCTCTCTGCTCTGTGTACACAAAGCCTGTGATTACTTTGAGGGAGATTGTTGGAGGGAAGAGGAAGCAATTCTAGAAGGAAAATACTTATGAGAGTGACAAAGGAGCTTGATTTCCAAATGAACAGCAAAAGACCCAAATCAGCTGTGAGGACAAGACTTGCACTGCCTCCAGCTTGCTTGCCTGCTAGGACTGCACTGCTTCTTCCTCAGCCAACAATGTCTGGTTCCTCCTAGATCACAAGCCCAACCCAAGAGCTCCTTTGCTGTGAAACTCTCACACCTTCACATCCATTTCTTTTTTTGGGGTTTTATTTGGGGTTTTTTTTGTTTGTTTAAAACAGGATGAAGTGGATAAAAAAGTGAAAGATGGAATCTCCCATCCAGCATGTCTCAACAAACTGTTTTGAAATATCATTTATCAGGAGATGCTCCTGATGTAAACAAATTAGTTTCAGTCTTTCTGAACTTATTTAGTCTTGATTATTCATTTTTCAAATTATAAGAATGCTAAGAACACAATTGTAGTCTTTTTGAGAAAAAAAAAGCCATAGGAAACTTCTTTTTTTCCTGCAGCTACAACATTCAAATTTCTCAATCACCTGTTCTGATCTGATATTGATTTCCTTTAGTATTTCTTCTTCCTCCTTAGGGAAATAAATCTGTTTCTGGTATCTATCAACCATTCTTCCCTTTGATAAAAAGAATTCATATAATTCTTAAGTAATGCTAAATCTTCTGTCAACAAATTAGTCTTGTCATCAGCCATAAGGGGCCTCATGATCTTCTTGGTGACCTCTTGCTTCTAAAATACTTGAGAAAAAAATCCATGCATAATAACTCCTGGCTGTTTCTGTAATGTTTGTACTTTTATTTACAACTTTTTACGGTGTTATGAAGCAAATTGGCTAAATTTATTTTTTTTCTCAGAACAAAACTGGAAACTTAAAAAAATATCCTGTTTGTGAGTATGATGGCAGGGGCTTAAGGCAGCAAATGAATATATGTGTAAGGTTAATTCAATATGTGCAGGTTAATTCAGTAAAATCAATAATTTAGTGGATAGAGCACTCTTTGGAGATCTATGGGTTGTATGGGATATGGGATCAAGTTTCTGCCTTTGTCCTTTTCCAGATAAGTGCCACAATCACTAGATTATATGATCAGTCTATCTTTTTCTAGTCAAATAATTATTTATCCAAAGTTCATCTCCTGTAGAGAGAAATCAGGGTTAATACCTTCCCACAATTCATACATATGCTCCAACTGTTCTTTCTACATGCTTTGACCAACAATTTAGTCAAGAACTGTCTTTACATGATTAAAAATTTTTTGGCACTTTCTAACACAAAATGGTTCCAGTGAGAAATGCACCTTTTTTCCAGTCTCCCCCCATCCCATGACATTACTGGATATTTTGCTGCTTACATTTAGTACACTCATGACTTCAGTTTTTTTGCTTAATATCTCTTTCTTAAAGTTGCTTTGCATGGCTGCAGGCAAAAACATGAAGAGCAAGGTCCATGAATAGAGCCATAGCCCATCACAGCGCTATATTGTACTTAAAGGATGAGTTCTCTTGTTAGCATTAATTGCAATTTTCTTTTTTTCCAATGATTTAATATATACTTAACTGCTACTCCATAGACAATTCAAACTCTTTCATGATTAAAACATAACCTTTTTGCATACAGTCTTTTCCTCTTTATTTTTAATTATTCTAAACATTATTTATTATTTTTCACTGTTGCATTTTCCATGAAAAAATATTGTTTCCTTCTAGTTAACATTTAACTGGAACTGTCATACCTAATGCTTTAGTAATCTCTGGACACACTGTATTGGCCTGAAGCTGCTTAAACTCCGGCCTTATGCTGTTGTAAGAGTACTTCTGTCAAGCTGTCCAGATTTTCAGTGGTGTGGGTTTGCAGATTTACCTCTTCATCTCCAATATGTGTCCAGCTGATTCTTAAAAACTCTGTCAAAAACTGCTATCATTTCACAAATTATAAAGGAAAACACAGCTCTGTACCATGTGCTCAAAGCTATTGCCTGATTTATTTCTTCCACTTAATATGCCCCAGATTATATCCCGTACTTGAATACTCCCATTTCTACTTAGTTTTCTGTGTCCTTTCAAAACCATGTTAGTTTATTGTTGCCTCCTGCTCAGTTCCATCTACCATCTTACTTCCTTTAACTCGGGTTTTGAACCTTGGTAATTGTAACCAGCTGGCAATGTCTCCTGGGGTTCCTGCCTCCGTAAATTTTGCTTCCATTTAGCACCTGGACATATTCCCTGCCTTGCCCGCTCTCTGAAGAGCAGAGATTTGAAAAGGGCAGGACAGGAGAGTAACTACTGCACTTTGCTGTCTCTTGAACTTGAATTTTTCATGAGCAAAATTAAATGCAAAGCAATAGTATTGTGTGATCTGTTTGCAATATCAGACACAGACTAGAGCGAAATTTTCTTGTTAGGCATTTCCTCCTTCTGAAGTCATCCTGTTGGCAGATTCAGGGTTGCTCACAGTCATCATTATGGGCACGAGAGGGCTGTGGGCTGGTTTTGGAAGGAGTTTGGTGGCTGGTACAGATCTGCTCGAGTGTAATTCACATGCTGGCACACTGTGAGGGTATGTATGATCCAGGTGATCCACCAGGAAACTCACTGAGATGTAGATGTGGTGAAATATGAGCCAGCAAAAGACAGTTTGCCTGATAAAATCCTCTGGAAGAGGTTAGTGCTCACTCAACATAAAACAGTGTTTATATTTCATTGTTCTAGTCTGGTCTAGAGGCTAACGGCATTTTGTGTGGTCAACATGTATCAAGGATCTCCCTGAAGGTCCAAATCAGGGTTTATAGCTGTCAAGTATATTGCCTGGAGACGCTGGTGCCCATCTCCAGTGCTACCAGGGCACCCGGGGTCTCCAGCCACATCATTACAGAGAAGGAGCACAATGACCACAGACACTTGGCAGCTTCCCACTGGAGAAGGGGCGTTTGCCCTTCTTTGCGAGCTGGTTAGCCTTAGACCTGTGGCTTGGGTGTGGACCTGAGGAACTCCTTTGGTTACCAGTTTCTGTCTCATCCACGACAGAGTTGAGCTCTATGAACATCTTTTCAGAAAAGTAATATTTTGAAACCATATGAATGTTTACACAGAGCAAAAGGAAGGGGTGCAAACATTGTAGAGGGAGTTTGTGACTCCAAGGATGTGCTTGGATTTTGCAGTATTTGCCCTGTTCTGATTATGCTTTAATATTTCAGTGTGGGAAAAATAATTCTAATGCAGGAATTCAGCACTCAAGTGATATTTCTTCAACATACACACACACATATATCTGTGTGTGTAAAATAAATGAAACCGAACTTTTTATTAAGGGAAAATATATTCTTGGCAACTTAAATTGGGAAGTAACTGGGGGAAAATAGCTCTCTTTAAGAAAAGTAAGTAAAGTAGGTTCAGGCAGTGACTTTAAATTGGACATTAAACTAATCCAGGGCTATACTTTAATAAAGGCTAGTGCTGGGAATTCTTATGGATTTTCTAGCTCATTGCTGGGATGACAGAGAAATACAATAAATGTTCTATTACTTACACAAGCTGCTGGTTTTCAGAAAATTAGTCACCAGTGACCTTTTACCCTTTCTCTTGCTCTCTTTCTCAGCAAAAGTACCTGATCAGAATCAAATGCAGCCCTGGTGCATGATGGCATCTCTCCAGGCTGCACAGGGCTGCTCTCCGTTACTGTGAGTACAACTCTTAGTGTAATGTAAGACCAGCTTATTCTTCTCATTGTGTAACTGTAATGTGTGTGGGGGGGGAGTAGGAGGGGAGAGGGAAGGAACAGAGGAACAAAATAATTTTGTAATCATTTGCTGTTATTTTTAGCCATAGAAGAAAATAAAGGCACAATTCTACATTTCCTACTAAGGCATGAAGCCCAAACTGTAAAACACAAACCAGTCAAACTGCTCAGAATTCACATTTGGCAACTGTGGTGTGGCTTGCTGATATCCCCAGCCTCACAAAGCATAAACCTTTGTGTTTGGCTTAAATTTTTTCTTTTCCCCAAGTATCAAAATGTGATGTTTATATTCTCTACAATGAGGCACAGAGTTTTGCTGAGGGGGAGGGGACTATATTCCTTGGTGTGTACCAGCCCTTTGGTAGAATTATATTGATTAGTTTTCCAGTTAGCAGTGAGACCTCCTTCTGACCCTATTTTCAGGGTCAGTAGATCATAATGCAGAAGCGCTAAGAGACCAGCATCCCTCCCCATATTGCTTTTTGAAGAGCGTATGGACCAGAAAATCATCATTTTATAGATAGAAATATATATATAATGTGTGTATATGTATAATCTATATATGTACAAAAAGAGTGGGGCTGGGCTCTGCTCTGCAAATGCAGGTATAACTTATATAGCAATTAAAATAAAATTTTTCTGTGAAAAGGAAATTCATCCAGCCTCTACTATACAGCTTTCAAACTCAGTTTTGTCCTGGGCTGTTGGTTTTTTGAAATAGAGAAGAGATACCTCGTGATTCAGCCCAGTGAGGGCAGATGTGTCTTTGTGAAAGAGGAACATGCACCTCTGTTTGAAGTGGAGCTATTTTTCTGAGAACTTTAATCCGAGGGCTATCAGACATGAACATGTAAAACAAAGAGCTACAAGCTCGGCCCCATTACGGGCACTCTGAGGATCTCCCATGAGCAATCTGT
The DNA here is from genome assembly GCA_013400615.1 of Syrrhaptes paradoxus. Taxonomy (NCBI): domain Eukaryota; kingdom Metazoa; phylum Chordata; class Aves; order Pterocliformes; family Pteroclidae; genus Syrrhaptes; species Syrrhaptes paradoxus. Next base: position 74,671 of record VZTO01023348.1, on the reverse strand, counting down.
TGGCTTCCATCTTGTATTGTGTGTCAACCATACATGCACCCAATTAAACAAGAAATCATTTGTCAAAACTTGCTGCACTTTTCTTATCCAACATTTTCCATGGCAGGTGTATAGCAGACAAAGAACAAGGACAACATGGAATACCTAAAGAATGCTTTTAGTTGCTATTTTTAATTGCTATTTGAAGCTTACGTTTGAAATCCTTGGTCCTGTAAAAGGATAAGGACTGGAGTCAAGGACTCAAATATCCTCGCCCTAACACCAGGACCTTGCAGAATGCTTTTGAACTCCGGTGCTCCCTGAGCGTGCTGTAACTGTAGGAGACAGTGCTACTGCCCGGGTAAGAGCCAGGCTGCTTTTTTCTTATTAAGAAAAAGGAGTTTGACTTCCAGCAGCTGCTGCCTCTGGTTTTGTGTATTTCCTTAATTGAACTACATCCCACAAGGAGCTAATTAATATATTCCATGTTAATCATGAAATCACCATCTGGGGAAATTAATGACTGGAAATAACTCTGGTGGAAAAAAAAAAAAAGTGAGACAATGTGTTACAGGCCACACAGTCTCATCTGTACCCAGTTAGCCCTAGACTGCAGGGAGTACCTTGGATTCTCAGGAGGCACCGTGTGAGCAAGGCTCTGCCTGCAGCTCTGTTCCTGGAATTTCCTTCTTGGGGTTATCAGTGCTCTGGTCCTGAAGCATCTCATAAAATCAGCTTCCCAACTATTGGCCCTTGCCTTTCCCCCAGCAAAGGCTCAACAGGTCTTGCAGAGAGCATCCCACCATCGAGCCATGCCTGCTGCTTCTTTTCACACGTCTGGACAGTGGTACATAGAAACCGATGAGTGAACAGATGCTGCTCTTACATGGGCTTTTCAGTTGCGTTCACATTTTAGTGTGGGCCAACAGAGATGGCAAAGCAAATATCCACGCACCATCTCTTTGCATCCTTATCTCGTACTTTGACAGGGCTGGGGGCTGGGCCTCCTGTGGGATATGGAGCTCTTAGGCTTGAAACTGAGACACAATGCATGTTTATTTCTCATAGCAATATGGCATGGAGTTTCAGCATGTTCATAAACATATCCTTAAGTGAAAAAGATTATCTTCTCTTTCTCTGCTGAAACAACGGCACGTTCTTATTTCTACTGGTATCTTAATATACCTGGTTTCTTCTGGAAGATTTTCTAAGATTCCTAATGTTTCCTAGTAATGGCTAAAAAATTGCTATAATGACCTCCTTGCACCTGCGTGCTAATCAGATCAAATAACTTCCAAAGAGGGTCAGATTCGTAACAGAAGTGAGCTGTCTCCAAAGGACTTGGGTGCTGTAGCAAGCAGCTGGTCCTTCTCCAAATATTCTGGAGCACAGGTATCACCGAGCAGGCTGTCATTACATCCAGCACATGCGCCGTCAGTGTTGAAAACAGGCAAACAGCTGCTAGGTGGATAAGAGTGACCATATTCCATGCACACACGCTGCCTCATTTCTTCACCAGCTGGTACTCGAGGGACCCTTCCCTTTTGTGATGGTTAATAGCCCTTAGAGTGTCACCGGCTGCGTTTATAAGGCCGTAGTCACTTGCAAAAACTACGTAATTTTCTGATGTGTTCCTCCACAGCCTTTTTTTCTGGAAGGATCATGCAAACATTAATGAAAATATTAATTAATATACCTTATTTGCTTCCATGTCTGTTAGCAGTAAGGAATTATTCTGAGCCTGTGCTTGGCATGTTGACTGAATCAATTCACAAAATTTTGGTTTAGCATCTCTATCACCGAGCATTTTTCTTTCTCTATTTTCCTGTCAAGGGATTGTGAACCATTCGACTAACAGATTGCTCAATTGCTATCAAGCAGTGACCACTGTGGAGGAAGGTGGGGGCCCTGGCACCCTGCGCCTTAGGAGGGGTGACAGTTTCTGTCCCAGAGCCATGCCATCCGAGCTCTCCCTGCAGCTGGCACAGCTGGGTAGGTGCTCCTGGTTTCTGCATTGGAGTGTGCAAAATCAGAAATCCAGGTAAAGATCACCTAATAGAAAAGACAGGGAAGCCAATGAGCTTAATAGGCAACTAAATAAGCAAATGAGTGGTGTTTCTTACCCTACTTCAGGCAAATTATCTCACTTGACTTCATTTCATCATCCTCTTGCTATGAGCCTTCCTGGAGTTTTGCTTAATTTGGCAAATAATTTATCTTAAAACCTACCATTGCTTCATTTTTTTCCAGTTTTTAATAATAGATATTCTTCATTAAGGACCATATGTATGTTAATAAAGCTGTAAAGAAGGAGTGTTTCTAACACCCTGAATTATGAAAAGGGCAAAACGTTATTTTTTCCATTAAGGGAAAATGCATTTTGCTTTCTTTTTCCACTCATCACCCTGAAAAAAAATGACTGAGAGGATAACATCCACTCTACCTTTCTTCCTTTGCCATACCTCTTGTCCCCACTCCTACAGGACCGTTATGATCAATTTGATAAATGGGGATAGGACTAGGAGGAATGTGCCCATCGGTAGCAGCAGGAAAGTGTAAGCACCTCCAAGTGACCACTCTAGCAGCGACTATTTTTCAACTGCCCATCAGCTCTATAACGCACTAACCCACAGCATCCCTGTTACCTGTGCTACCACAGCTCAGGACCCTAACAGCGTCCCTCCACAGGTGTNTATTTTTCAACTGCCCATCAGCTCTATAACGCACTAAATCACAGCATCTCTTACCTGTGTAACCGCAGCTCAGGACCCTAACAGCACCCCACCACAGGTGCAAGACAACAATTTTGCCTCAATAACATATTATTCCTACTATCTCTCTGCTGTTCACAGTGGATAATCCAGAGCAGAAGTCTAATGCTGGATGTTGACGTTGTCTATTTGGAGGGGTCCCTCCAGCTCCAGCATTTATATCAGAGATGGGGCTCTCTGGGCAAAAATTGACCTTTTGGATGAATCTTCATGCTGTGGAAATCTAGTATGAAGAGTGTTCTTTGTTTCTACTGTTTACAGCATTTTTTTGCTTTAATTCAATTATTGGAATTTAATGAATGCTATCGGAAAGAGCGAGTGTATTTGCTGCTGTGTGAGGAGAGGCTTTTTATCATAAATTCTCAGTAACAACTTCTTTCTTCACGTTTCTCTGTTCTCTAACTCTGTAGATAATAGAGTGGCAATTATGGTTATTTAGGACCTAAGCCTGAAAACCCTTAATCATGTGGATATTCATTGCTCCCACAGCCTACCTATTTCATTGATTGTGCTAGTTTATTTTTGGTAGGATCAAGTGAGCGATTATAAAACAAGTAAAAACCACAGGAAGGTGACAGAGTCAATTTAGAGTACAGAGAAGCGCTTACATCCCACTCCTCGCGCCTCTTACCCCAAGTAAGTGACACTCAATCATGTTCATTAAAAAAGGTTAGTCCTTCCAAGGCCTGAAATAAGGGGTTTTTTTTTACTTCAGAGGTATTTTCCACCATGCCTCACGCTGACGTGGTTGCTGGCCCTTTTGCTGGCAAGTGTCATGGAGCTGGATCCTGCCGGCAGTAGTGCAGGAGGGGGCTGCTGTGGAGGTGGGTTAAATCAGCTGGGCTTATCGCGCACGGGGTCGGGCTCCTGCTGCTTAACTCCTGCTAGTGACTTTTGTTTTCATTTTTAATCTGGGAGTCGTGTCCTCTAGCCCAGGCACTTGCGTGCTCCTCTGTATCGGTGCGGTGGCTTTACCCACTTTGTGTTTTGTTTCCTGGTGACCCTTTTGGAGAGGAGGGAAAGCCCAGACTCCTCCGCTGGGTGGAGGTGGGCTGGGGGGCACTGACCTCCTGCCAAATCCTATCCGAGCCTGAGGCAGAGAAAGGGTTTTGCCCCCGTCAGAGCTTCTCCTGGCAGAGAAGGAGAGGGAATAGGCTGCTGCACATGCGAGGGGACCCCCCAAGCCCTTCCTAGTGCTACCCCAGGGGAGCAAAACCTTCCAAAGGCGGGTGGGGAACGCTGGGACCTCCCCTGGGCGCACACCAGGGCTCCAGTCCCGGCTCCATGGGGTGAAGGGGCCTGGAGGGTGGCCCCGAGGGGAGCTCGCGGGGCTGCCAGCTCCACGTCCAGCTTTGTGCAAGATGGATGGAACCAGGCGGTGCGCGAGCGTGCAAACCAAGCGGAATCGGGAATGGGTCCTGGCCAGAAAAGTACGGGTTTGAATCTAAATCACAATACAAGCTTTCCCAAAGGGAATGTTTAGATTCGGGGCCATCTCTTAAAATAAATAATGAATAAATAAGGTCCTGTATAGATTTCCAACTATGTCACTTTATTAACACTATAGATTTTTCAAACACGGAGGGGCTGTAGGAATTACATATACATTTCATTAGTAGGGAATTTATGACTGCAAGATTGCACTTAAGGTTTGTGCTAACGCTTTATGCACCCTTTTGACCCAGTCCCTTTACTATATTCTGCCCCAATATTATTTTTCATAAGTCAGGAAACGTTTTCCATATGTTTTGCAGCATTATCCAAAGGGAGTTTGCAGCTGTACTGTTCGTACTTTATCATGTTCATACTGACTGAAGTGCAGACCCCTCCTAGTGACAGTACCCATCTGAAAGATCATAACAACGCATTTTTGGCACATTATTGTTCTACTTTTGTGTCAAGCCTCCCCCACGGAACAAAATTGTTTCACAGTTTTTATTAAAATTTACTATAAATGAACAGCTGAAAAAATAAACAGAAAAGTCTGTGTGTATCTTATTTACTGTCATCACAAAAAGAATATCTGTGCTGGAACATTATAACATAACCTAACAGCCAAAACTAACTTACAGAAATAAGCAGAGACATTAGAAAGGTTGAAGGCCACAGGAGTTCATTATTTTCAGTAAGCGTAAAAGGCAACAAAGGGGGTGGGGGAGAGGGAAAAAAAAAAAGGCAGAAGGAAAGTTAGGAAGGTACATGGGAGCGGGGGAGCTGCAGGAGGGGAGAACTGAACCAGGGACCTGTATGGCACAAGGCAAAAAAAGGGGTGAAGGCACCAATACCTTAGTTACCGTGCCTTTCTGCAGCAAAGAAAAGTCTCTGTGTTTAGCTTTCCTTTGGAAAAATAAATGTATTGACCTGAAAAGCTCTAAATAAAAACCCTTCTGTGAGTTATTTCAGCTGATTGTGGCCCTCCCCTGCTGGATGGCAGTGTCTGAGCACTGAAATTGCAAGTTCAGGAATGGTGTTTAGACTTAAAATGTGGTTACTGGGGGGAGATTTGTACTGATTGTGCCGTGGTCCAAGCTGAGATGTGGTCTCAGGAGCTGCACCTTGCTGCCAGCTTGTGTGCCGCCTTGTGCTCGTGCATGCCTTCACCAGGTCTGAATTTGATCTCCTCGATGCCTTTCAGTGGAAAGAGGTTTCTAATCGTAACTGGAAGCAGATATAGCCAAGGAATCGGTTTTAGTAAATCCCGCTGAACTCTGTCATGGCAGAGACACAGTATAAATGCTCCCCATGAGTCTGCTAATGAAATGCCTGGCAAAGCCAAAAAGGGCAAAGAAAAAATAGAAATCACAGCTGCAATATCAGCTTGAATAATAGAGCTAGGAACTGGAGAGTAATAAAAGATGAGCAAGAGGTCAGAAATAACACAATATGAAGGCAAAAGGAAGGAGAGGAATGCTTTCCAAAAAGTGAGGCAAAGAAGAAAATAAAAGTGCTCTGGGTCCCATGAAATGCTGACATGAAGTGATTTAAAAGAGGAAAACTAAAAGATACTGTGAAGGCAAAAGTTAATTAATTACATGAATTTCATGAACTGTAATTTTTAACCCTTCTCAGCTTGGTGCTGGGAATAGTCCCTGTAGAATCTGTGCTAGAGGCCAGACCAACGATGCCAAGTGCCTAAAGTGGGTCTGAGGAGGCACTTGTGTGTGATACCAAGTACTTTTCCGAAGGCTGAACCACCTTTCTTCTTTTCTCCTCTTAGTGAATTTTGCCACACAACTGATTTACTCGAGCCATAGTCTCTTTGCTGGGAAATAATCGGCTAAGTCAATTTTAGAGGTTTTATTCATCACTTAACATAAAGGTGAAGGAGCAGACACCAGCTCCCAAGGCGATGAGGATGGGAAGGAGCCAAGGGACACCCAGCCCATGGAAGTGCAGAGGGTGGGAAGGGCACTGTGCTGGCTGTCACAGGCTGGGGGTGGTTCCCTCCATGAGCTTCGTCTGCATAAATGCCAATTAATCAGGCTTTCTGTGAGACAGCCGCATCCCACGCAAAATGCATGTTTTTCTACATCCCACAGAAGAAAGCAAAGTGTGTTCCTCTACAAGTCTTGTAGAGAATGGCTTGAGTTACCTAGATCTTGGTCCTGTCCTCTGTGCTGTGTTTCTAGGAACTATAGGTGTCAGCTGCTGAGGTTCAGTGTAAAGACTTGCAGTGTATTCCTGTAAAAGCATGGTCCAGAGAAGGTCAAATGAAAACAATTTTAGTTAACAGCTTGCAGCTCCTGTGGAAATTATTTCCTCTGAAGACAGCAGAGTGTCTGTTTTCTCCTTGAAAATAAACTTCAAAAATAAGATGCCTGATGAAGTGAAGGAAATGAGCATTGTAAAGCAAATTTTCAAGTTAGCTAGTGCATTTTATTTAATTTTCTGAGATCAGCTCATCATTTCTTCATATTTAATCAGCAATTATAGCTCAAGTTTTGGTGTTTGGGAAGGACAAAATCATGGAATATAAGGTATAAAAGTATTAATTTAACCTTATAAATAGCGATTATAAGAAAGTTATTCCTGAAGCATTCACTTTTTTGGTGTGAATACACCAATTAAGACAATTACAGAGAAGAATGAGGGAAAGCACTTTTAAAGGTGGAAAGCTTTGCACTTTATAGCTAAGGTAAATGTCTGATATATGGACTGATATATGCATGTTTTGCAGCTGAACATTTGTGTTATTGGTCCTTTCATTCTTTTTCTTTTTTCCAAAATAGGAAGAACTGATCTAGAAAAGCTTGATTTCCTTTTATGTGAACAAACTGCAAAACTCAGAGGTGCAAAGCCAGGCTACTACAGGTAATAGTGTCTGTTCTGTCTTATGTCATTACAGTTATCCCGTGCTGTTCTCTGGCTTTCAGTAGAAATGTTTGCACACATAAAAACGTTAACATACCTATAAAATACTGACGCATTGTATGCAACTCTGAATGCTATCAAAGTTTAAATCTCAGTAAAGTTCTTGAAAATCAAATCATCATGCCTTTCAAGAGGCTTTGCCAAACCAGGTCCTGGTATTTTTTCTTCCCCCTAATAGTAACCACGCGGCTTTCGGTGGCCCTCCCAGCAGTGCTGGGTGCTAGAATGGTCCTACCCTGACACAGCAGTGAGATGCTCGAAGAACATGAATTGCTGGTGAGACCTGTTTATTTTACACCTGAAAAAGCCTTTTTAGCAATGATTTGCAGAGAGCTTTGCTGCTGTTAAAAAGGCTCCTGGACTTTAGATGGGGCGCAGGGAAAAGCAGGTACCCTTACATATGTGAGTGACCTGGAAATGTAGCCGCAGTTTCTGCTGTAGGGGCTGTGCTGACCTGGAAGCAGGTTATCAGAGAGCTGATGTGCCAGAGTAGGTGTCAGGTCCATACCTGTTTTTAAACAGCCAAGTAGACAGCTTTAGAAAGAAATTAGCTGCAGAAACCCTACTGTTGAATGTTAAGCATGCCATGGAAATGCAATAAAAATGGAAAAGCAGAATTGCCCAGAAAATCTTGAGCCAAAAAGGGAAAGAAAAAAAAAAGAAGTTTACTTAGTGGTTATGAGTCAATGCATGGTGTATGAACAAAAATGTAAGAGACCTTTATTAGATGAGAGAAATCTGACATGGTTTTGAGGCTTAGACTCTAAATAATAATCTGAAAGCAAATACAATATCTGATCCAAGAAAAGTATTTTTCATAGCTTTGAGGTGAATAATTTTAAAATTAAGGAATGAAAACCTATTCTGTTCTGAAGTTGGACAAATAAATACCTGATCAATGCCAATTATCAGAAAACCATTTGGATATTTTATTGTCTTTGCATTACAAATGTGTGTTATGGAATGCTGTGAATGTGGTGATCCCTTTTTTAGTAGATGTGTCTGGTTTTAGCAAGTATAGCAGAGCAGTTTCTCTTTAGTATAAACATACTTAAAATGAATCAGAATAAGAAAAAGTATGATGAACAGAATGCACCTGTAAGCAAGTCATATCTGAAAACCTTAGGCAGTGCCTTGAAAACTTACCTGAAAGTCCCAGGGTGCCTGTACTGTACATTTATGAAAGCAAGTAAAGAAGACAAAAAGCTATTTTTTTCTCCACAATTTCATGTGTTTATTTTAAGAAGGGTGAAAGCTGGAATTGTATATTTAATTAAAAATCCTAATACCATAGACTTCATGGCCTCATTACACAGCCTTGAGGCCCATGACTCAGTGCCAGGGCCAACACATAAAAATGACCATTTGATAGATGAGAACCAGACTGAAGAAAGAAAGCTTTTTATATACATGAGAATTTGTCAACCTTCTCTGATGCTTTCTTTCAGATAACGGTGTAACTCTGGCAGTGAAGAATGAGGCTAGTATGGGAGGAGAGGGGGAAGAGGATGACAATATCTGGAGAGCTGCAACAAGTCTTCTCTTTTTCACTAGACCTGCAATCTCAACAATGGGACCATCAGAACCAATTTTTCAGGGTTCTGGTCTAACCAGACCTTGAAAACAGACTCTTCATCTGAATCACATACAGTGTAATTTCTTAAGATTTCAGGGAGTTTTTTCCTGCCTACTGACAAAACAAAACAAAAATGGAGCTTCACCACTCTCATGTGTTTTTTTCCCCCATCAATAATAAGCCAAGACTTCGGGAGAATGAGGACAGTAGTAATTATGCCTAGTGAAACAAACTCAGAATTCAATATCATTTATTATTTTTTCTTAGATTTTCTTTCACAGGCTTTAGCAAAAGAGATGTCTATTCTACTCTGAAAAGGCTCCCTGCCACGTCCTGGACATAGCATCATCTGTGAACCAAGCAGTGTTCAGACATACTTCCTTGTGTCAGTTAAGTCCAGAATCTCCACAGAGTCAGAGTTTGGCTGCTCAGGTAAGTTCAGTGTTTGGTGCTGATAGAATGGAAAGTGATCTTTAGCTCTTGGTGCTGTTTAAAGGAATCTGCTTTGCTGTTTATTGGGTCCATAAAATGGAGTACGAGCATGTGGTTTTGGCTTCACGAAAAGAGGACATGTGCTGTTGTGAAGAATTATGCTGCTGGAGAGAACAGCAAATGCCTTATTTACTTACTCTATGGCTGGAGGATGACTTGGGGAACTTAAGTGGTTTATGCTCACAGGTCAGGTTTCATGTACGTGGAGCTTTACAGTTTGCAGAAACCTTCTGCTCAGCCAGCAGATGAATTATTCTCACCATAAGATGGGATAAGCCAGCAATAAGCTACTACTGCCTTTGGCTTGGCTTTGTTTTCTCAGTCACTAAACAGGGCAGAGAAAGACAACTGGTCTGCACTGGGTCGGGCTGGCTGAAAGAGGGCTGGGAGGGATGGCTGGGAATAGGCAGGTCTGGCAAGGAAAATGTTCTCTGGTTTTAGTTCCTGTAGTCCAGAGATCTGTCTCCCAGCACTGAGTAGTTGGTCAATCATTGTTCTTTCCCCAGCTCCAGTGACTGGATCCCGTAGGATAAATCAGGATATGTTATAGTACCCAGCAGTTTTACAAAAGAGGTTTATCAGTATACATGTTAAGGCAAGTTAAGTGGAGAGAGCATAAACTATGATTTCCAGAGCTGCATATGCATCTTCTAAGCCAATTGCAAAATGCAAATATTTCTCTTGATCTTTTCAAGAGATTTTCCCAGGTAGCGTAAGATCATGAACGAAGCCAGGAATAAGTCTGTAAGGTATTAAGCTAAGGTAGGAGAATGATGTTGTTATGTCATTTTTTTTCCATGGGTGCAAACATACCTGTGTATAATGTGTTTTCTTTGCACGCAGGATAATATGTTGTATTATTATTTGGATAACTCCTGCACTATAGGAGTTCTTGTTGTCCATTTTTATAATTGAAGGATAAGAATGTTTAGAAGTACCGTGTGTATTTTCACATCATGCAAAAAAGCATTCCACAAAAGGGGCTGTAGCTCAGAGAATTTCCCCCTGGTCTATTCAGTTCCTGGAGAAAAGATGATTATTTGGTATCCCCTATATTAGGAGCTACAGACATCCCACAGAATGAAGTGGTTTCCACACAGTGTTGTAGATTAGGATGGTTTTACTGGGTATTACACATTATAAAATAGCCGGGCATTTTAACAAGCCGGTGATCCTTTAAGGATGTAAAACCCTGTACCAAAAGTGCTGAAGCAAAATATACAAAAGAAAGACTGTTGGGATTATCTTCTGAATGATTAAAATGAATGACTGGGTTTACAAATTGTTTACAACTGTAACGTCTGAAGCGCCGGTGAAAGGACTGGCTGCACTAATTGATTTTTTTAATATGATTATACTTTGCCACTGATCTATCTTTATTTGTCATTGATGGTTAATTCTTTAGTAGCTCCTCTGGAACTACTACTGTGTGTCTTTTATTACTCAAAGCTACAAATTACACCTTCTTGCAGGGAATTTTTGGTTTTAACTATGGTTACAGTTTTCTATCAACTAAAGGATAATGTTATAGAAACCTCTGACACCAAGCAAAAAGAAAAAAGAGAAAAGCACAGAAGCAAGCCCTTCAGCAGCTCTCAGAAAAAAATGTTCTTTATTTGTACACACCAGCTTGTGAATCCCTGTTGTTTTTTTCAAGCATGTACTTTAAAAAATATATCTATACTGAAAAAATACATTGAAGAATTGCTAACTGGTTACAGGATAGCATATTGGCTTAATCCCATACTAATTATATAATGACTTAATTGGGAGGTATCGTTGTGTAAAAGACATTAAAGTAGGCCCATGGTAGTTTTCAAGCTTTGACCCAAGCCCACAGAAATAATTACCAGTTTACAAAAAGAAGGATCTGTGCCGATCTCACATACCTTGCTGCTGTTATTGTGTTGGGGAACTTTTAGCATGAGAACATAGTAAAGCAGTCTAAATTTCTAGCCTTAGATAAAAGGTTTTTTATTAGAAGTATATAAACCAAGTTTCTTCTTAACTCAGTCTGGTTAAGAAGCTGAATTCCTGTTCTTATTTCTTGCACTTCTCCCGTCCTCTCCACTCCGCTCACACAGCCAGCAATACTCAATGACTTAGGAAATAAATAGCAAGAAGAGTTTGACTTAGCCCACAAAATCAATGAAGTTTATTAAAGCCTAAAATTATAGACAGACACCTGGGCTTGTATTATGTCACTTTGCGTAGTCAAAACAGCTTATTAACTCAAAATCAGATGTTACAGAAGATTATTATATAGCAGCATGAGATGACTTTCAAGTCTCTTGCAAGGGACTTTGCTACTTAAGTGTACTTGAAGTGGCTTAATGACTTCAGAATAAGAAGGGGTCTGGTGGCAAGGATTTCTGATAAATTTGGTACAATTTCATCCAGTCAAAAATATCAGAAGGTACATTAGATCTGAATTTTCAGATGGTAACTTGTTACTCTGTATTTCTGTAGCACCTGTAAATCACACCTACAGCAACAGGACCAGCTTAAGAAGCAAAGGGAAAACTTTTCATCCCACCAAAATATTACAGTAGCAGCAGCATCAACAAAAATAGTGACAAAACCCCGGAAAGAAAGTGCTGAAAACAACCCTTGGGCAGCTGGCATTTGCTCCAATATGTACCTCAGGCTTTGGGAGCTTGACCTGAGCTAGTCCAAGCTTCCTGCAGTGGTCATAACCCAAGCTGGTTTTCATAAGACAGGATCTGGGGACAAACTATGCTGGTTCACCATTTGTCAGTTCTGCCTAAATCAGGATGAGGTGCTCCCTCCTTCCGTCCCTCCTCCTTCCCAGTGATGCCCATGCTGTTGCTCTCTTCCCACCTCCCACCAGGGGAAGGACGTTTCTGGTATTTACTGACATACAGAAGAACGTTGTAGTCGTTTCTACAGTGCTCCCAGAAAGATCTGGAGGAAAATGCAGGAAAGGTTCCCAGTAGTCATGTCAAAGGAATCTTATTTCCACTCCACAGCAGAGATGGGGGGAGGCTTTACTTAAACAGATAAAAGGTTCAAAATAACAATGTGAATTTGGCAGAAATATCAAGATGAGCATTACAGCTCTTTTTTGCTTCTGCCAATGTCTTGTAATCAAGAATTTGGTCCTGAATTTACTTTCAAAGGGATTAGAGATCAAAACTTCAGGTGATGGGCTGAGCAACTGTAAGTAAAAGGCACATCCAGCCCAGACAGTCCATCAGTAGTAGTCTGACGGCTGCCAGATGTGGGGAAGCCCATCCAAAGGAATGAGCCCAAGCGGCTGCAGCTCTTGCCAGCATCCAGATGCTCTTGTTGAGAAATATCTTTCAAAAGTTTGGCATCTCTGCTCTGGGGCAGTTTGGAGAGCAATGAGCTGAACTGGTGTCTAAGGAATAATCACTTCTTATCACACATTTTAAAGTAATGTGTAATTGATTTATTGAATTGTGGTTTTGTTACTGGGCACATCTGTCCGTATCCCTCAGACTCGGCACAATTATACACACCGCCAGATTTTCAGAAGTACTGAGCAGCTCCTATCACGTGGGATTTATTTATGGGTGGATTTTCAAAATGTCTCATTACAGTAGGTGTCAAATTTTTTGACACCTATCTGTCCTACTCAGGTACCCAAATAAGTCCTGAAAACCTGAACTCAGCTGTGATTATCGTGGCGTGCTAAAAGCTCTCACGATACTGTGCAGCAGCCCTGCAGTCCTGTTTGCACACAACTGCTTTCCCTCCCAGTTCTTTATCAGTCTCAATAATGTGAAAACTAACAACATTTTATTTTTCTGTCAGCTAAAATGAGTCTCTGGGGAGGATAAAAGAGTCCAGTTGAATGTTGCAAGGCATATGTAGCATCTTGGTCTTGCTTCTGATATTACTCTGTGTGTCCTTGGGTTGGGTTTCCCAACTCTAGTGCAATAAGAACACAACTTGATTAGCCTAGCAGTTGCACTTAGAAGGATGATGTCAAAAAAATAATCTATCCCAGCCTTCAAGATGACTAATATAAACTTTTAGAAAGCTGTTGGGGTTTTATAGCATTGTAGATACACTTGACATCTACTTTGTGCTTCCTGGAAGGCAGGGAGATAGAAAAATAGGCTCCTTTTGGATAATTTGTGGAGAATCACTTTAGAAATTTGTGTCATAGTACAACTATTCTTTTTTGTCCTTCCTCTCTCCTCCTCCTCCTTCTGCTTCCTCTTTCTCTCTTCTTCTCTCTGTTGCAACTGTATGAATAAAAAATCTTGCATAACAAATAACCTCAATAACAAAGATTGTTGTTTCTGCGGTAAACTAGCAAGGTCCTAACCTTGCAGTCCTTATAGAACCAAAACTGTACTGAAGTGTAAAGGAAAGGCTGAGCTCTGGACATTTATTGATGTGACTTATCGTTTGGCAGAAGTTCTCCCCCTACCTGGGTGTATTAGTGCACATAGCCTCTACTTGATTAATAAGAAATCGATAACCTCCATGTACAATACAGGCAACAGCAATATATATATGGGTGCATGGGCCACCCAACTGTTCGTGTTGTAAATGAGTACTCAACCTTCAAACAGCAGCTTAGTGTGATTTTAGATCAAAAAAAGGCATGATGAATTAAATGTTTAACTGTATTAAATGCCTTTTTCCTGTATATGTAATGATGTGCTGTATTTACTTTACAAGTGATGTAAAAATATTAGTTAGCAGTCATAAATATAGTCCTGATAAAACGATACTACTTTCCAGAACTGCTAATCTGTGTTAATGCTGCTTCGGTACAGGTCCTGTAACAGCTGTTAGAATTTTGTCCCCTGTAGGTCAGAGAGAGAAGATGGGAAAATCCTTAATAAAATGTTGTTAGAAGCTACAGGTGGGAAATAAAGAAGCTCTTGTGACCTGTAATCTTATTCCCTCATAAAGTCGCAGAGTGCACAGAAGCTTCTGTGGCTGAAATTAGACAACACGCTAGTGGCTTTTCAATCTCAACTTTTGCAGTTCAGTTATATCATTTTCGGTGAAGAACAAATGAAGGATACAGCAGGCACTGCCCCTGACCTTCCTTGCTGTTTTTAATAAGCACATTCAACAGCATGAGCTTCTCTTAAATGAATTACTATATATCCATTTATTGGAAGGAAAATACAGTAGTGTTTATCTTCTGTATACATTTTAGTGTCAGATTTTAATTAACTCTCAGCCTCAGGTAGAGAAAAGATGCTGATTTTAATAGTCTCTAAATGACTGTGTGCCAGATTCCACCGTCCAAATGAAGCTTGCACAGAGCCTCGCCAGATTCTGTGGGGCTAACCGGAGAGGAAGGGGCCAGCACCATCACAGTTTCCTTTTATAAGGCAGGACTGCAGGAAAGAAAAAGTCAGAATAGGCAGAAGTCAGGAATGGAGCAGCGAGTGGGTCATCTATTACCACAACCAGATTATATTGTGGAAAACAGTATATTTTTATTTTTCAAATATCTTACAATCAGCCTCACATGGATTGTATTTTTCTGTTTAGTTGATGGGTATATCTCACATGTTTTTATGTAGACAATACATAGTCTTTGGATATTATGACTCCTGCAGACCTCACCTTTGTGTCCTCTCGTTCTTTCCTTTTGATATCTCCGTTGCCTTTCATCAGACTACAGTACTGTGGAGTATGAAAATGAATATTTTTTCCCATTGCCTTTATTAAACAAAAATGAAAAAAACAGTGCAGGGTAGTATGCGGGGTAATACACAGCTCTGTACACTGCTAGAGTAAATCTTATTCATTCAGCTGAGAGAGAAGTACCTTCTGATTTAAACATTTAAGCTACCTGAATGAAATGTAGCCAAGGATAGCGTGAGATTTCTTTTTATATTATTTTTATCACAAGTGAAAAACAACTTGTTTAAAAGCATTCAGCTAACACACTGTGTAATACAATCAAATATTTGCAGCTATAAAGTGACAATAATTTGTTTAAATACAATTATGTGTAATTACTTATTAGTAACATGCTGGAGGATCGCTGATATGATATAAATTGGTATAATTAATTGGGTCCAGATGCAAAGAGTTGTCATTTCTGAAAATTTAATGTCATCAAAGCTTTTTTTCCAATAGCAGAAGGAGCACTATTGCTAATAGACTTCAGAGCTTGAAATAAATAAATCTTTGGAATCCTGTTGCATCTCTTGGGGTGTGACATTTGACAGTCTTTTATAGCGCAGAACGAAACAAGTTTGTGAGCTGGAATTCAATTGCGGTGTATTGATTCCTTGCATCAGTCATTATTCCCTGCTGATTGACAGCTGAAAATTGGTTACGTTAAGTATTTCATATGTTATATTGGCTGACATTTGCTTGCCTGCTCCTGTGTCAATATTGTTGTAAAGATCTCCAGCTCTATGAGATAGCAATATACACTGACTGTGGCTTTTGTGTGATGTTCCAGTGTTTTTCCTGACATAATTTAAGACATATTAAAAACCAGCAGCATCTTCCCTCTTGAGAAGCTTAATGCCAATATTATTGTCTTCCAAGGGAAGATCATGTATGCTCATAATCGGGTGCTAATTTCCACCCATACGCTCATGTTTAGGCATTAGGCACTATAACTGTAAAATTGAGCCTGCTTGATTGATTCATGTCAAGCCTCATCTCAGCTCCTGCAGTGGAAGTCATCCAGCTGACCCTTTTTACACTAAAAGAAGAGATTTGTGTTCCTTTCTTTCACCTGGAACCATCAAATTGACTGAATAATCTGTAATACATTAGTGCTGACATTTGTTAGGCAAGAATTAAACAAGACACAGTAATCATTCCCCTGAATAAAAATTGTGTTTGATTTCCAGCAGAGTTCTATTAAAAGGACGGCACAGCCCATCTCCTCCAGAGTGGGAAATAGTGAATATTTTCTATGTTAATGAATCAAATTAACACTTTAATGACAGATGGATGATCCCTAGCCACTCCTGACAAAAGCCGCTGAGGAGTTTTGGAGGGGGATGTGGTTCCGTGCCTGCCAGAAGGACTGCAGTGAGCTCCATGGAAATCCTTCACACCAAACATTTAAGGGTGA
The DNA here is from genome assembly GCA_013400615.1 of Syrrhaptes paradoxus. Taxonomy (NCBI): domain Eukaryota; kingdom Metazoa; phylum Chordata; class Aves; order Pterocliformes; family Pteroclidae; genus Syrrhaptes; species Syrrhaptes paradoxus. The sequence goes on along the minus strand of VZTO01023348.1, from coordinate 58,422 downwards.
CCATAGTAAGGTTTCACCATTTACCTAAAAAGACACAAAAAGGAGAATGATGGTTTGCCTACAGCTAGAGCTGGCTAGCCCCAGGAAAACCAGTTCTGGAAGTTAATAGGGCAGAATTCCCTATTCACTGTCAGCCTTAATAAATAGGGTGTTGTAAAAGGGTGATACTGGTGCTATCAATTCCCACCTCCTCAGTGATGATATAAAGCATGGGGTAATTCCACCTGAAGTCAGTGTGGGCACATAAGTGTACACCTGGTATGACCAGAGTCTCATCTGATGCCTTTCAGGTCCCAGTGTTACTACTGCATCTGGCAATGTGAAACTAGGTAGTGATGCTGGCTGCTTGTCTGGCTCCACCATGCTCTGTCAGTCAAGGCTGTAGGGCTGTTGTGGTTGGACCATAAGTCTATTCCTTCAAGGACAACCCTGAAGGTAAGATACGAAAAGTACCATTTGGAGAAACTCACACGTTGCCTATGTAGATGAACTGGATGGTTTGCACTGCAGGGGGTCATTCAGAAACACACTTTTCCCTTGTCCTGGTACTGAGGCTGGATTTTTCCAGCTGGGTTCTTGTGGCAAGCTGCAAATGAAGATGGGTTGCAGATGAAGCACACTCTGGAAGTGGGCTTTTTTCCTTGATTAGCCTGTGACATTGTGCTGACATGCCTCTGGGCTGACCACCTCAAGAACAACAGCACTGGCTTGGCACAAAGGTGTACGAACTCTGTGCAAGTAGGAAAAAACCTGCCAAAAAAAAAAAAAAAAAAGCTGGAGCAGCTTGCTTCTGCCATAAGCAAAGGGAATAAGGACCAGGTTGGTTTAGCCAGTTGGGATCCTCCCAGCTGCTGCTACAGCACCGCTGTGTTTTCCTTTTGTTTTAGGCTGAGTAACAACAGCCTAACTCCAAATAGCAAAAGCTGGGAGGGATTGCAGTTCATTAAGAGCATAAGGCTTACTAGCACCTGAAGCCTTCTAAGGAGCAGGTGAAGTGGGGCTGGTTTGTGCAATTGGTCTCCCTGGTGGCACCTGCTCCTTGTTGTATTTACGACAGCTGCCCTAGGGGTGATGGCTTTCAGTGGTGGTCTCTGCTGCCTTGGGGTGGCTGGAGATGGGGCTCCCCTAGCAAATACCCCTGTGGGGGAATTCAGGACTTGAAGGTGCTCCCAAGAAATCCTCTCCAGAGGAGGAAACAATGTAAAAAGGAATTAACTGAGCTGTGGGTGGAGGTATCCAGGCCTTAGAGGATGTGAGATGTGCCTGACCCAGCCAGGAGGACTGCAGGGCTGGTGAGTAGCTCTGGGGTCTTGTTGCTAGAGGTGGGGGGTGGCTGCGGTCAGGGCTTTAATTCTGGTCTCCTTGGACTTGGTCTGGGCTGTTTCTGGAAAGGGAGGGCAGCTTCTGGCCCAGCCATAGTTTTTCACCCTGGTTTTTGCTTGAGCAAGTGGTGCCCCTTCCCGTTGTGCTTCCCTGTAGCCTGACCCAAGCATCACCTCTGCTGTGGGGTGAGTTTCTTCTGGCAAAGTGCTTGTACCCAGCTCTTATTCTGGTTCTGCCTCAGGCAAGCTGTAGGATTGGTGTCACCTTCTCCAGTATGGACTTCTTGCTATTGTAGGTCCCCTCTGTGTTTTGGGCTGCTCCACTTGTAACTCTGCTTCTAGCTGCAGCGGAGCTCCTCAAGTAGCCCGTGTGGAATGTCCTCCTGGGTGCCTATGGTGCAGCAGAATAATTTTTTAACATTCTTATTTAATATTGGAAAATCCTGGAGGCATGCAGCACAACAAAGTGTTATGAACATCTGAAAAATATCCAGGTTCTAAATGCAGGTGCTAGTTTCTGAACGCAGAGCTTGTTTGAATCTGTCTGGTGTACAGAAGTATCTCTTGAAATAATTCCCAAAACATAACATTTTGTGTGGTACTTGCTCTTGGGCTTGTAATTTCCCCATTTAAATTTCAATTATGGAACAAACAATCCTGATCTTATTCCTTGTGCTGTACAACTCATTAAATGTTTTGAATATTTCATAGCCCAAAACTGTTCATGTTAATCTGTGAGTATGTTGTTATAAATAACTAATAGATGTATAATGAATCAGGGCAATGATTTATGGAAGATTCAGAGAGAGGGGGAAAAAAACGATGCTGAAAAGTACTTTACAAGGGGAAATAGTGCAGCTTTGGCCCTTTCAGCCAAGGCAAATAAACACTGCTTGTGCTTTACACATCACTCCTCCCGGTTTTGCACTGCATTCAGGACAGCAACTAAAGGTTTTTGTGGGGGACTGGACTTTTTAAAGCTTTTGAAACAAGTTGACCTGTTTGATGTCAGCCCGTGCATCATACTGTGATGTTTTATAATGTTGATATTGAACAAAATGGTATCTGCGGGTTCTTAAGAGGCTAATTGCAAAAGGACACAGAGGGAGGGAAAACCTACAAAAACAGTGTGAGAAAGTAACAATGAGAGACCTTCCCTAGACCCGAAACACCAGGTCTTCTGCCGGTGTCCTCACCATTGCTGAGTGTCCCTTGTCTGTGTGTTTGGATGTGGTAAGCCTCTACTGCTATTGTGAAGCACTTCCATTGTTAAGTGGAAAAGGTAAAAAGACAAAATAGTTAGAAATTTGAAGAATTCTGTATTTGACATTTTTAAAAAAAATTGTAAAAGCCAGTATTTTGGGGTTCAGCTGGGATGAAAACCTTTTCATCTGCTGAGATTTCTATAGAAAGTTTGGTCTGATTAAAACTGCTACAGGATTCCAATCACAGCAGTGGCCTGTTCTTTCTATTGAAAGATTCTGGATTAATCTCCACCAAAAACCAGATCCTACCAGACCAGAGACATCACATGGCTACAGCTGAGTCATCAGGGAAATAACTGTTGGTGGGCATTGCACCTGCTGGCAAATCCAAGCTACATGTGTATGTTGGGTAGTGGAGTAATGTAGTTAAGGAAATCTTTTAAAGGTTTTCATAGATATTATATATTTATTGTGCCCAGCTACATCAAAGACAGGGGAGTGCTAGAAATAGTAATATTAGCACTAAAAGAAAGCATGTTGGCAAAGAAATTTAAACTTAGGTTTTACAGCAGTGAGAGTATTCTCCTGGGCTGGGGCCTATTCCTGGGTGGAGTAAAGGAACTGCAAAAACTTGGCTGAAAATAAATTCAAAAATGTACCTGGGCAGGCTTGAGTACTGAAATTTTGAGGAATGCCAAGTGCATAGCGGGAAAGCAGACCCTACCAAAGTATCTTCTGAAGGTAGCTGCCCTTATGGTGTGGCTTTAAGAGAGCTGAACCTCAGACCGCAGCACCAGGAGAGGCTGAGGGTATTTACAACAGGGCAGTGGTTCTGCCTCAGACAGTAGGGCTCCATCGTCCTTATTTTGCTTCTAGTGTGACTGCCAGGTAGATAAGGAAAACCCCAGCTGCCTTGTGGAGGAGTCCACAGCCTACAGCTTGGAGTGTGCCCAGGCTGTAGTGACTGAGCCAGTCCCCAAAATCCAGTGGAAACCATCAATGAGACTTAGGGATTCATGGGGAGGGGGAAAGGTGGAGAGCAATAAGCATTATAAACAACATTTTCAGTTTGATTCCCCTAGTNATTTTGAGGAATGCCAAGTGCATAGCGGGAAAGCAGACCCTACCAAAGTATCTTCTGAAGGTAGCTGCCCTTATGGTGTGGCTTTAAGAGAGCTGAACCTCAGACCGCAGCACCAGGAGAGGCTGAGGGTATTTACAACAGGGCAGTGGTTCTGCCTCAGACAGTAGGGCTCCATCGTCCTTATTTTGCTTCTAGTGTGACTGCCAGGTAAAGTAGATGAAGATAAGGAAAGCCCCAGCTGCCTTGTGGAGGAGTCCACAGCCTACAGCTTGGAGTGTGTCCAGGCTGTAGTGACTGAACCAGTCCCCAAAATCCAGTGGAAACCATCAATGAGACTTAGGGATTCATGGGGAGGGGGAAAGGTGTAGAGCAATAAGCATTATAAACATTTTTCAGTTTGCTTCCCCTAGTGTTGTGTTTTATATCTGATGAAATTATAGCTGCTTTCTTGATATTGTATTAAAATGGTTTTAAAACAGTAAGAAAAATCATGTGTTCTGACACTGTCCTACGCTAGTGCCTGCCAGGTTGCTGTCATGTAACCAGCACTGTGCATGTTGGCTTTGAATGGCTTGCAGTGCCTCCCAGGCTGCTTGTGGCAAACGGAAGCTGGTGCAAGAACAAGATAAATAGTGCAGAAAAATAGCAAGTGATGAACTCGCCTCAGTAACATTTTCTGTAAGCCTTTATGTGAGTGTTTTTGTTTGCAAGAAAACCTGTGTGGAGTGGTGCATCCCTGGATGTGTGCAAGGGTTCACACCACAAACCTTTGCAAGACAATCTCAAGTTCCCTTCTCCTGTTTATCGAAGGTTCAGTCAATCGATCTGGGAACAAAAGCAACAGCGTCTGTCTTAGGTGAAGAGTTAGCTGCCAAACAGCACTTACCCAGGGCAGCAGGTCTGCCTCGCAAGGCAGCGCCTGTCTTGGGTTACATTGGGTTGGATTATCAGGGCATGGACTTGGGCAAGTGGAAGATTTGTGGCAGACTTGTGTTAGTAATGTGCTACTACAGAGCTTCAGGTTATTTGCTTTGTTTGGCTTTTCCTTTTTGTCCTACTCAAGTGGTAAGGCTTTGCTTTCTTTGCAAAAAGTCTCCTTTCCACATTCTGATAAAATCATGGTCCCTGATACAGCACTGAGCTGATTTGGAGAGATGTCCTGGGTCATGTAATCACCAAAGGGAGATACTTTGGTGACTGCTCACTTTCTTGACCCTTCTGAAGCCAATGTCAGGACTTGCGTGCTTGGTTCCCTGCAAGTAGCAACCAGCACTGTCCAGTGCATGTGCTCTTTGCCCCATATTAAAAACAATTCTTTAGAGAAGCAGTCCATGAGCTAGAGCTCACGGGCTGCCTGAGCAGCCTGCAGCCTTGCCACAAGTTACGGGCTCAGCTTGAGGATTGTGTACCAGTCAGTTACAGGTCACACTTGGTACTGTGATACTTCAATTCTTTAATGGAATTAGCTCCAACCACAGGAAACTTGATGTTCCAAACATTGTGAATGACAAATTAATTTACACTTGTACTTTCTTTTTCAAAAGTAAACATTTCTTAACGCAAGACTGAGTAGCGCAACATTTTAGCGTGGATAGATGCAGTTCCTGGTGGCTATGCCACACAATTTCCTATAAACCTCATGCAACAGGNTTTCTTGACCCTTCTGAAGCCAATGTCAGGACTTGCGTGCTTGGTTCCCTGCAAGTAGCAACCAGCACTGTCCAGTGCATGTGCTCTTTGCCCCATATTAAAAACAATTCTTTAGAGAAGCAGTCCATGAGCTAGAGCTCACGGGCTGCCTGAGCAGCCTGCAGCCTTGCCACAAGTTACGGGCTCAGCTTGAGGATTGTGTACCAGTCAGTTACAGGTCACACTTGGTACTGTGATACTTCAATTCTTTAATGGAATTAGCTCCAACCACAGGAAACTTGATGTTCCAGACATTGTGAATGACAGGTTAATTTACACTTGTACTTTTCAAAAGTAAACATTTCTTAACGCAAGACTGAGTAGTGCAATATTTTAGCGTGGATAGATGCAGTTCCTGGTGGCTATGCAGCCCAATGTCCTATAAACCTCATGCAACAGGTCACAGCCAGCCAGAGGATGCCAATGCTGCAAGCCCCATGTCTAGATGTGCATCCTTAGCGATGGGTGGCCATTATGGCCCTATTTACACTCCTGAAATCTTCAAGAGTGTTGAAGCATAAAAACCCTGTGTGCAACAATACAAAACTGGCTCCTACGAGACCCATCTGACAGCGGATGTAAAGGTCAGCTCTGGGTGCCTGTTTCATAGCACTCACTAAGCAACATATTTGCCCAGTAAGGCTGCTGGCACAAATTCGATTAGATTAAAGCTCAAGGACTGCCACGGAACAAAGTCAGCTCTGTAACTGCATTTGCACACATACCATTTCCTCGCTGTGTTCCCCCCGCCAGCTGCAGCTCAGGATGTGCCAAATACTTTAAGTGCAGGAGTTGGAGCATGGGCAGAAGCAGCATGTTTGGGAGAGGGTGCAGTGTAAGAGCAGGGGCAGGCTACAGGGAAAACGGTGGGGGTAGGAGGCAGCATGATGGGTTTGGCCCCACTTGTGCTGCCTACCACTACAGGTTTTTACAAGAATCCTTCCGGCAGCATGGGGCATTTTGGCATGTTAAATAATAGTGATTTTTACATTGCGATTTGCTACCCTGAGAGTCGTTTGCTCTGTTTACAACAGATGCAGTATCACTGAGAAATCTCTGTGTGCTGTAGGGAGTGTATATGTTTAAGTACAATGAGCGGTGTGTGAAATGATATGCTTAGTCCTATCCATGTTTGTTAGTTCTGTGTTTTAGTGGCATCGTTAGTATTTATTAACCAAAGAAAACTGAATTCCCATACTCGTTTTCTCCTGGAAATATTAGAAGCTTTCAGTAACTTAGCTCACACGTTAGCCTTTGGAGATTACAGCACAACATCGCTTCTCTTCGTGTTGGTGTCAAATGAGACAGAACCCATCCACCCTCAGGTTAAAGAGCAAAATGATTTATTGTCATGGGCTACAAGTACTACTTGTGCTGAAGCTTTATCTTGTCGTCAGCCTGAAAGACTATTCCAATTTATGCCGTTTGCACTTGCCATGTAAGCTGCTGAGGGCGATGGGCCTCAATTTCCGTAGTTGCTATCTGATAGCCGGTGCCCGGCAACGAAAATTTAACAGGTCATTCAATGCTAGTCAACAAAAGACCCATGAAGCCTCATTTCACACCAATTACTATTTAGCATATGTACACAAATTGATTTTAAAAAATTCTCAAGGACTTCTCTATGCTCTAATCTGGCCACATGTGTCCCTGCAGCCTGGAGGCTGGTCCGGCAGCATCCCTCCCTAGCAGGTCTCACCCGCCGCAAAAACCAGTGCCCCCGCTTGCCATTGCAGCTCTGTTGTCAGTCCAGTCTGCCCCAGTGCTATTTAAACTCCCTGTTTCCAAAGCACATTTTGGTTTTTCAGCTGGAAGACCTCAGGTTTGCAAAGGCTGTGGGGAGCAGGGTCCTGGCTGAGCTCCAGCTGTGGGTGGTGTGGGGTGGCACAGCTGGGGCTGCTCTGCTCCTGCTGCCATCCTTTCAAGAGCTATACCCCTGGTTTGGACATTGATGCTTTGTTAAATTTTGCACTATTTCTTACCATTTTCATGATTGAACTGTGTTACAGATGTTTGTTTAGCACCTCGGGTATTTTCTTTGTAGTAGCAGACCAGGGGTTTATTAGTTGTTGCTATTGATTTCAAATATAATTGTTTAACCACTGAGTGCCAATCTTGAGGTCTTAAATTTCTGTCTAAATTGTTCTTTTATTCTCTAGCTTGTACATATAACTTGTAGAGAGGTTTTTAAGAGGGAACTTTCTTTATCAGTAGAAACAAACAAAACAACCCCTCCAAAAGCCTCAAGACAACAGCATGAAAACACAAGGTTTTGACCCAGTAACATAATTTTAAACAGATCTCTGGAAAATCAGGACAACTGCAGGGTGCAAGTAATGCTTTGTTCTTGCAAGGGGAGAATCTGTGCTTTTTCTTTTCTTGGGTCTTTATTTCAATTTCTAAATTGCCATGAGAGCCGAGTTGCCTGCAGCGACTGGCAGGCTAAGTATTGCCCGTCCATCTCCTGAGTGTCACCTGCTAAGGTGAGGAGTCTGAAAAAGCCTGGACACATTATGTATGGGTGGCCTTTTGTTTATGACAGACAAAGGCAAAAATCCTCTGGATTACTGGAAGATATCATATAACACACAAGATGGAGTTACTATTATTCTTTTCTAAGACATATTGTGTTTCCCTTGGGCAGAGAAAAGAAAGTGCAGCCAATCCTGGGAGGGTAGCTCCTATTAAAGATTTATGCAAGCCTGAATTATTTGGCTTTAAACTTTTTTCTCTTTTTAATAAGAAGGATGCTTTCTTTAGGCGCAGCATACTGAAGGAGATGGTATCACTGGTAATCCTGGGCTTAGGCACAGAGCTCCTAAATGGTTTGAATTAGGTAGAAGATGAGACTTTGACTTTTTTTTTCCCCCTCCCCTTTCTTTTTTTGTTTCTGCATTTAAGGTTTCACTGCAAAATTTCCCACTGAAGTAGCAATTTGGTGGGGTTTTGCCCTTTATGTGTTAAATCTTATTTTAGGTGTATTCATTCAGTGAAACAGCTTTGAAGTTGTTGAACTGTGTAAATGTTATATTAACATTTTCTTTTGCATTTATAGACACTTACTTGTTCTTGTTGAAATGGCTCTTTCAAGGGGAAGGGAAAGAAGCAGGAAGTGAAAGTACACAAAGAAATTAAAAAGTAGCCATGCGCTCAATTTAATTTTGGAAAGAAATAATTTCAACTTCTAATTTACACTTCTCTAAGACAGTGGTTAAGGATAGACAAACAAAGAATAGTGGAAGAAATAATTTCATCTTGTGCCATTGTTACATCAGATCATTTAATTTTCACGTGTTTGGTTTGCATATGGAGATTTGTCCGATGAGCCCTGCTCTTTGAATTTGTTAAGCGACACTGAGGAAAGCTCCAGGAGGCTTGTGGCCGTCAGCCTGCAATTCACAAATTACAAAATGGCAAGTAATTGCCTGAAATAAAGATGACAAATAATGTGAATGAGCTATTAGTCCAGACAGTCTCAAGCTCCTGTGGCTTGTTTCAATTAAGTCTAGTGTGCTTAACTCAAAGTGGCAACTGATCCTTTAGGAAAAAGCCCTATATAATCCAATACAAATTATAATCTTTTTATGGGTTATTTAAAACATCTACTATACTCGATAGCATTTTTTGTGGTGTTCTGTTGGGTCATGTTATAATTTCTATGTAATGTAGTAATTTCTGAGGATAACTTCCACAGAACTCAGATTAATCTCTCCTCATTTACTCTCACAACACTTTATTTTATGCTTTCCATACCAGTGACATTTATTCTTTGAATGCACTTTACCATGTGGTTATTGTATCTGTATCAAGATTTCTGATGGAAAGTATAACTAATATTTCAGTGTTAACACAGTTTGTGTGATGTGGCTGCTTTTCTCTTCTATCAGTGGTTATCAATTCAACAAATTATTTTTTTTTTCTGCTGCCAAGCCAATGCCAGGAGCATATTTGTGTTGTTACTGTTGCTCAGCAACTGTGATCTCTTCACTAGGTCTGACAGTTGCTTTCTCTCCAGGAGAGCAGAGATGCAAGAAGGACAGATGCATTGATCCTCAACGTATTATCAGATCTTGTCGCACACCCGCTTTGAGAAGCTGATAGCATCTAATAATCTTACTCAACGCTCATTTTACACACCGTCGAGCTTTTACAGTTAAACTTAGAAAAATGCATTGTCTTGTTCTGTCAAGGCAGTGGGGTCAATAATTAGGCTGCTCTTCATCAAAAAAAACTCCAACTGTATTTTTTAAGGAGGCTTGGTCCATATCGAAGGGTATTTTTATCCCGTTTAGAAGCTGCAGGCACATTAACACCTGCATCAGTCCTCATGGGTGATCTACAGTTTGATTGTATAGACCTTCGGGTGGCTTCATTCTGCTCAATGGTATAAGCCACAGCATCAATCAGAAAATGAGACATTTTTGTGTTTTAATCCAGGATAATAACTAGGAACAGTAACCACACTGTCCTCACAGGAATCTGTTACAGGTGAAAAGATATGCCTCTTGGAGCCTCATTTCTCTTGGGTGGTATGTGTGTCCAAGAGCCAAAAATGGTCTATAGCTCTAGAAAAATATTTTTATAATATGAATAAAAGCTACATGTATGTTACAAAACTTTTAGCAGGCATTATTGTTTTTTCCAATTAAGAACATTTATTTAAAAGCCATTATTTCTCTGCGTGATTTTTCTGGAGAAGCAGAGACGGCCTCCTGGTGTTCATTAAGGCAATTTGAACACGCTGACTGTGTTTATTAGTTAAGCAATCAAAAGCCATGTTCAATAATTTGTGGTCAAAATGTTGGCAAACTGCCCAAAACATTGTACTGGTACTTCTAGGGAGAAGTTTTTCCTAGAATTATTCCTATTTCCATCTGTGCATCACTCCAAAAATGCTATATTTGGTATTCTTGCACAGGTATCTTTCCAAGGTGAATCCAGGTCTCGAGTGTCTAGAATCAGCTGCTTGCTGGAGAATTAATAGAGTTTGTTTTCTTTAATTCAGTATCTGTCATAACTACTGTATTAATGTTTAATTACTGGAAGACATGCAGTTGCCTGGGTAGCAAAGCTGCAATAGCAGTTCTGTCTGAAGCACAGTTCTTAAATGTTATGTAAAAACCCATGGTTTGCTCTTTTTTTTTTCCTTTTTTTTTTTGGACTCCCATTGCCTTTAGCCACATGATGTCCTGTGCAACGTGGCTACTAGCTGTGATCTGTGGCATCTACTTCATTCTTTACATCCTAGGATTGTTTTAAACTGTTTAAGTTTGAAGGAGAAAGTTTAAAGCTTTCAGGGCTCTTTGTTCCAGGGAGACATCTTTCAGCAACCCAATCAGCAAACTCTTTCCCTTCTCTCTTGTTTATGCTGTTTCCCTGCATTGGGACATGCGCAGCCCCATACCNTTTTTTTTTGGTTTTTTTTTGGACTCCCATTGTCTTTAGCCACAGGATGTCCCATGCAACGTGGCATCCTAGGGTTGTTTTAAACTGTNGTCTGAAGCACAGTTCTTAAATGTGCTTAAAAACCCATTGCTCTTTTTTTTTTTTGGTTTTTTTTTGGACTCCCATTGTCTTTAGCCACAGGATGTCCCATGCAACGTGGCATCCTAGGGTTGTTTTAAACTGTTGTTTAAGTTTGAAGGAGAAAGTTTAAAGCTTTCAGGGCTCTTTGTTCCAGGGAGACATCTTTCAGCGACCCAATCAGCAAACTCTTTCCCTTCTCTCTTGTTTATGCTGTTTCCCTGCACTGGGACATGCGCAGCCCCATACCATCGGGTAACCAGGAGGTCACACGTGTTCCTGGGTAATAGCTACAAACAAATCTAAAGGAACTTGTATACTAGTCCCAGTTTCCACCTCCAAAACCAAACTGCTAAGCCTTCTGGGCTTCATTTGTTGTTTTGGGGGTTTAACTGTTCATTGCTAGTGGGATAGGGCAGCCCCTTCTTCCGTAAGTACAAAGAAAGGATGGGCAGTCGGCTAGAAGATGTCACGGGTCAGTAAAATAAGGCAGACTTCATCCTTGGGCAGGCTGGCTTAAGGGTTTTTTAACTATCATTAAGGCAAAGGGGGAGGTTTGGAAGTAAAAGCAAAAAGGAATAAAGTCTGGATAGTCTGGATTTCCCTGCAGGCTGCTTGTGGTGCCTGCCTCCCAGTGTTCCCCATAGCTGAGGAGCTGGGTGGAGATGGGCTTTAAAGAGGGGTCCGGCAAAAGGCTGGCTCTTCAGAGTCAGTTTGTGATGGCTGAAAGCATGCTTTCCCCAGTGCTCACCTGTGCTGACACTGTAAATTTTTCAAATTAGCACAGAGGCTGATAGAGGAGGAACCATCCCTTAGGTGTTGCAGCTTGAACCAGCTGTACATGGCTCTGGAGGGGCTTCGTGCACAGCCAATAGATTTACTAGTGCATGGCAACAAAGTGCTTTGAATACTCACAATTATTTTAATATCAGTGATGTTCCTTATCAAACACTGAAAGTTGTGCAGGTTCCAATGCAGGGAGTAAAGCATAAGATGTGATTAGTGCCAATATTCTGCTTCTCAAGTGGTCATATGTGGCTCAAGTCTTCTACATCAATAAATAAATATCTAGAAAAGGTAAATGAAAAGAGGTATTTAATAACAACAAAACATAGTGTGCTGGTTTGTCTAGAGTAAAACTTTTTTATGGAAGGAACTGAAAGGCTATGGAATCCTTGCTGCCTGCTTTGCTCTGCACGAGGAATATTTTGTTTATTACAGTTTAAGGAATGATAAAGTAGCCCATGATTGAGCTCCGCTGTTTGTTTATCTGTATTATAATTTGAAGCATGATGTTGTTAGGCTTAAAGACTATGCTTAATCTGTGTTTATTCTTCTTATGACTTGACGCATTACTCAATACCTCGGTGTATTATTAGCTGATTGTAATGGAGCTTTTTATTACTGTTTGAGCTGTTTCATGTTTCAGGTGGTTTGCCTGTTTCAGGCAGAGCTTCTACCACACCACAGAAGCTGCTTTTAATTCATTGAAAGCATATGTTGCTGTGGAAAATCTTATGCAGTATTACATGAAATAGATTTCTAGCTCGTACCATAACATTGCATGGTAACAGAAATCCATCCATCAACTTCTACCAATTCATCACAAACTTAGGTCTTCAAGTAACAATCTTGACAAAACAAACACTTTGGAAATATTAACTAGAAATTCCTGTAAGGGAAAAATGTGCACAGAAAATGTTGGTATCTACCTGCAATCTTACATCACTGAGATCTGTTTGTGTATTTCTCTGGTTCTGGTCTCAGGAAAAATACCCTTTCCTGCATTGAAATTCCAGGGAAAAAACCTGATCTGCTAGCTTTTCATGTACTCCCCAGTCCAATTTCAAAGGGCCTCCTTAGCCTTCGCAGAAGGTCAGTGTTCAGTCTGGAAAAGATGCTCTGGGTAACATTTGATATGGAGTGTAGATGCTTTATACACTCATGATCATGAAGTTTCTCTCCGAATTTAATATTTGTACATGACAATTTTACCATTACCTGCCATCTTAATTGTGCAAGCTGCAGCAGGCTCACTGATGTTAGTGAAAGCCGAGTGAAGCGTTTGTGATGTCGAGACTGCTGCTGTGGCTTGGAGGCAGCTGGCAGCACGATGAGGCGCACAGAGCGCCTGCGACGTTATCACCAGCTGAAAGTGTGCGGTGGGGGAAGGGATGTGTTGGAAAAATTACAGTTGAACTTAAGTAGGTGTCGGGAGGTTTTGTTTGGGCATACACCAAAGCCATTGATTATGAAGAGATTTACTGTTCAAGGTTCTTTATTTACAATATAACCGAAGTCAACTATCGCAGTCCTAAAGCAAGGACTGTGATTTCTAGAGGTTTTTAATGGACTTCTGTGGAGTTGCAAGCATAAACTTCGAAATAACATTGGATAAGAAAGGCAATATCCTTTCCTTTGCACATATTTGTTGTGTTGCATTCTGCTCTCTGTTACACAAGGTATAAATCTAGAGTTAGCTCCACGGTGTTCAAAGCACTGATCCCACATAGACACCAGGGTGACACACAGCAGAAAGGGGGCTAGGCAACTTATTAAACTCTTTAGAGGTTGAGTCTATCCTACCTGCTGCCTTTCTTTCAAAGTTAGCTTGTTATTGGCTAGTTTTAGCAGATCCTCATGTGTCATTTTCAGTGCAATCTTTTCTTATTTTTTTTCCTTTATAGTAATGTTCCCCTTGGAGGCTGTACAAGTAGATTGTGCAACACCAGAGAAGTGACAAGATACTCAAAAAAGCACTACTGAAAAAAAAAAAAGTGAAGTTTTGCATGTGTGTCAAGGGGTCTTTCTATAATCAAATAAGCTGGTAACTATATCCTGAAATAATTTCTGTATCAGTTAGAGCAAGGCATTTTCATAAGTTTGTGCATGTTTTTAAGCAATTGAAATGGTATCAATAAAATTTCTTGACTAGGTAGACTGCTATGAAAGACTTTTTTTTCTTTTTTTTCCCTTTTTTTTAATGCGTAAAATATGTTAACTGGTTTTGGTAGACAGAAAAGGCCTGCACCTTATCTCCCCAACATGTCAGAATTGAGTAGAGCAGAAAGAAGTCTGTAAAACACAAAGCAGCTTCTGCAGATGGCTGGTACACACGCGAAGGAACACAACCAGGTACAGCTGTTAGTGCCTTAAATACTTCCAGTGTTTCTCTAACACAGCCTTAGCAACTTGTGGTGTACCGGTAAGGCTTCCATGCCCAGGCTCTCAAGAAAATATATCCAAGTTCTTCTTTTTTTTTTTTTTTTTTACTGTGGCTTTTGCCATTATCTCAGATGCATAATTATGTAAATCCATGGATGGAAAACATCTTTAACATCCACTTATGTACAAATGTATGTTACATAATAGATCATACAGACAGGAAGAGAAAGGAACGCTGTACTGAGGCGGCCCTTTCTTTACTTTTTGAAAATTTTTGAAATTACTATTTGAAATAATTTCATTAAAATACTATTAATGGTTAATCTCAGTGTATGGTACAGGTAACTGTTAATTTTATTTCATTCCATTTTAAAATTACCAGCAAATGCTGAGCTAAACACTATAGTTTCTGGCAGATCTTAGCATCAAATAAGAGTTGCTGATGTGAAGCCAGGGGTGTGTAGGTGCTCTTACCACAACAACGGAGGAGCTGAAGTTATGCTGCTAACTACTTATCCATAAGCCTTTTGCTAATGATGGCAATGCTTTATGTGAAGTGTTATCTGGGTCTACAAAATAGGGTGATTCAGCTCTCACAGGTAGTGTGATTTTTTTTATTTTTTTTTTTGCGAAGCAGGTAGTCTGTTCTTTTTGTAATGAGGAGTTAGATTTTTAGATTTTCTAGAAGACTAAGTTATGTGTCAGGAATTAGAGGAAGAAGGAAACACTGCAAAGAGGCTGTAAAGGTGTAAAAAGCTGCACACAGAAGGAAGAAAGGACAATGAATTTTTCTCCTTTGTCTTTTCTCGTTCATTTGTTTGCAAAGGCAAGAGGTGAGAACTTGCATTAGATGAGGAAGTGTAGTGTAACCCTGGGGGAAAAAATATTGAGTGACCATATATGAGTTTGCCCCTACTTCCTTAATCTTCCTCTTTAAATACTAGCTTTATGTGTACCTTTAACAGTATTAGCTACCTTTTGTTAAGTGGTTTCAGTACGTAAAGAAAGGAAGAACCCTTTCATCTTTTCAGTAGGTTATGGGTTCAGTAGGTTACTCAGGTCAGTTCGCTGGTGGCAATTATTCCTCACAGAGAAACTGTTAACCTCAGCCTAACGCAAGAAGAACTTTTTAAAAAATAATATCTCACTGTGGGGTGACTTTGACATGTACAGCAGGATCAGTGGCAAAACCTTGGGCTCTTCTGGTCAACAGCAAAATGCGGTTGCTTTCGGTGTGGCCGGAGTGCACATCACCAGCTGAATGTTGGCCAGGGAAATCTGAAGAAACCTTCCAGCTCCAGAAGTGTTTCCCTGTAGGAGAAGCCAAATGCATTTTGCAGCAACAGTTTAGGATAGCTTGCTCTGCGGCCGCCTTCATGATCCATAAATGCAAACTTAACACTGTTGATCTGGTTTTTCTCAAAAGAATGAAGCTCTCGTCTCCCCATTGAGCACATGGCAAAGCAAACAGAGCAAACTGTTAAAGCGAGAAAACAAAAGGTGGAAATGGCGATCCTCAGTCACTGCATTCACTGGTTTTTGATGACAGTCCATGAAAAATGAAGAATTAGGTCAACAGGAATGCTGAAAACGTTCTGTTGTGCTGCTAATGATCCTCATGGCAATCATCCTATTGATGTGAGAGACAGTTTGAACATTGGCTCTGCAAAGCTGAGGTGAAGCTAATGAACCATCCCCTCTCCTGTGGTTATGCGTGGCCAGTAAATCCAGGATTCCTACACAACTTGAAACCTGCTAAGGAGAAACAGGTCCTTTTCACCCATACTTCAGGGAACCCAAAAATATATACCTTAAGATATTTCCAAATAAAACCTCATAGGTCCTGTTAGCTTTTTAATAGCTGCTGAGAGGAGTCCTGGTACTCTAGTGAATACTAAGGATGTATGTTCTGGTGCATGTTAGAATATCGTTATGTGCTAAAATATAGGATGCCTTCACTTTGATAATCTAAAAATGAAAAAACTTTTGTCACTTACATGAGCATGAATACTGTCTGCCCACCAGAAAGATCTGAGAATGAAAGAATCCAACGATTTTTTTTCTTGGCTCAAAAGTAGTCTTGCACACTAGAATTGCAATATGCTGTTACAGACTTGACTAATGAATGAACAGTTAAGTATATTTAGTCTGGTTATTTTTACTTCATCTTCACCTCTGTAAACTGGTACAGAGTTACTGGCAGTTTACCTGAAAAGGACTAAGTGTGATAATAATAAATAATAAAGTCCAACTGATTTTTTGAAAAAAGTATGTTTCCCAAGGTAAGTAAATAAGAATATCTGAACAACAGATCTAGATATGACTCTTTTTTTGGAAAAAAATCAGATATAGAAAAGGGAGAAGGACTATTTGTACTGGACAGTGATAATAAATCAAGAAACAATTGGGCATAAGTTCAAAAGGAAAACAGTTAGAAAGATTTGCTTGTAAGCTCCAGCAGCTTAGCTCTGGTAATGCGGACTGGCCATAAACTCAGTTTTAACACTCCAAGTAAGCCAGGCTTGCAGCTGCTTTGCATCATCTGAGCACTGCAAAGAGCTGCAGCAAGCCAATAGCAGCATACCAGTGAATTTAGCCTCTTGGTTATTCAGATGATGCTTTTTTTCCCCACACAGTATAAGGGCAGTCTTAATACAAATGTGCAAGTGACAGCCTGAGAAATGAGCACCGTTGTCCCACCTTTTCAGAAATTGTGCATGTTTCTGCCTGTAAGATAGAGCAGGGAGCCAGCTCTTGGGCACTGTGCTTTTATTGTTTTGGTTTTGGTTTGGGTTGGTTTTTTCTTTTTCTTCCCTGTCTTGCCAGGGAAGCTTGTTCTGTCTCAGTCTCACTCTCCAGTGTAAAGACTGGCATGTAAACACATGCCAGACTGTATGGGGTGGTTATGTTACAGGCAAAAATCCAAGAAGGATCATGACAAGAACATCACACTACTTTCTTGTGTAACTTGCAGAAGGCTGAACTAACATCTTAGAGTCCTATATACTAATACAGGATGCCCCATTGCCAAGACTTTCATTGTTTTTTTTGCTTTTTAAGACTTGTTTGGTTTTTTTTTTCTTCCCAGAAGAGTGGCTCTCACCTGTCCTTGCTGGTTCCCTTTGTTTCCACCTCACACACAGTTTTGCACCCACTGGCCTGTTTTTGACCCAAGCTGACAAAGAGCTGAGGATCTTGGAGGTGATGCTTGCACAAGCTTTATGAATCTGTGAGGAACAATTAAGGGAATGAAATGCAAAATTAGTATTATATTTCCACAGCCCTCTTAAAAAGATGCAGTGGTAACTGCTCACTGTATATGAGAGGTAGCTCCTGTCTCATTGATGGATGGAGCTGGTTCTCTCCAGCCACAACATGGATGTCCCTTGCCCACTTGACAGTTCCAGCTTTTGGAAGGGAAGAGGTGTTGGGGGACAAAGCTGAGTCTAGGAATCACAAAAGATGATGTAGAGCACAAATTTGTAGGAAACCAGGTTTTACCAGTCCTGCATGTTATGCAGTAGTTGGATGATCAAATATCTTGTTTTGCCTACTTTTTCCATACAGTATTTTAATCTAAATTGACTTTCTTCAACTGACAAAAGATGAACTGTACTGACTGCAGATCTATGAATTTCATCCTGCCTGCTTCTTGGTTACTTCAGATAACTGTTTCTGTGGTTGCAGATTTTATGTTGTGTTGCTCATCGCTGTGCACAGAGAAGCAGGCTCAGCTCTTCTGTGCAAACAGCCACAGCAGAGTTTCCTGAAAGCACTAGCAAGAACACAGCACCTTGTTCTTTGTGAAGGGTGAGATTGTGCTGACTTTGCTGCTGCTTGTTAGCACGGTGCTTGTCAGTCCCATTTACAGCACTATAGCTATAAGCAATCTTGAGTCACTGCTGCTTGTATGACAATGCTGCAGAGACTGTCATTGCCATGTGGGACTTGCGCAAAGCCGCAGCCTGGTGTTTTTGTCCATGTTACTGTGTACAGCATGCTGCCCTGCATGTGTGGCCTCTAGGAGGTAGAAAATACTCCTACCATGGTCTTTTAGTAAAACATCTATTATGATTTTAAAAATCAAATTACAGATTGTACATAAGAATTCTCATTACCTTGTTAGATGTACTTTCATTCATTTAAAAACTGGGTGCTTCTGAACCCTTAAGCATCCTTACCCATAGCATTCAATGTTTGCCTTACTATTTATTAAATGCTGTGGGTTTTTTCCCTTTTGCTTGTGTGTGGATCAGCAGCATAGAGCAGATCCTTATCTCCTCAGTGGTACAAGCTGAACAGAGAGTACAAAAAGGTCTGCAGTGGGTACCTATGAAGTGGGAGGTTTTTTCCTTGCCGTAGTTTGCAGTGCAGCTGTACCTGTGCAGCTGTTGCTGGCGGATAGAGCCCCACGCTATCCCATAAACACCCAGGGCAGGAGATCATATGCCAGGGCAAAAGGGCAGGACTTATTAAGACAATATGTGATTTGACTGTCCTCACCTGGAAGTCAGTCTCTAGAGAAGGATACGCAGTTTTCTTTACTTCAAAGTGGTGCTGAGCCCGTGTCAGGAGCGGGGAGATGTTACTGGCACGGTGACAAAGCCCCACACCTCCTGTAAACACCCTGAAACCTGGATGCGCTCCGTGCTCTGCTTTCGCAGCTCTAACACTCTGCGGGACTGGGGTTGTCTAATGCAAGCGTTTAAAACCGTCAGTAAACAAAGTTGTAACAATTATGTGTACAAACCCCAGTGGGCTGGAGCTGCGAAGGAAAAGCCGTGGAAGCATGGAGGATCATTAATTTTTCCCATGGTGTTTGACTCAGCATGTGATCTTTTGGCCAGGAAAATACTTGAGGCAGCGTGGTTAGTAACACTTCTCCCAGAGGCTGTCATAACCATGCTTTAGACACTGAGTCACAGATGTTTACTCAATCATCATCGCACACCCTGGTTTCGAAGAATTACACAGAGATGGGTTCAGCGAGGCTCGTTTCGTGAATGGCCCTTTCTGATAGCAGGCACCCTGTGTATAAATTCTCCCCATACATTTTCCTGCAGTTCAAATTACAGTGCTTGATTAATTGATTTGACTGAAGAGAATGCACCACGTAAAGTTCAAATGGAAAGAGTAAGCAGCTGGACACATGTTCACTTTCTTTCACAGTCTCGTTAGTTAATTTTGGCTGGTGATCTCATGCAAACTGTGGTACCGCAGTGTACTCACAGCGCTGCCTCACTGAACACAGATAATGTTCCCGAGCTGTTGGAAGTGTGAAATATGTTTCGTATAGGGCCAAATTGTAGTCCTGTTGATATCTGTGGGAGAATTGCTGTGCTTTCAGGGAATTGGTATTTGGCCCTTGATGTCCCCTTTGAAAGTTGTTGGGTTTGGTGTGTTTTTTATTTTCTACTAGAAACAGGCATGCAGAAAATATCTAATGCATCAGAAACATTCTGTTGTTGCATACATAAAATTCCTCTCAACAGGATGATTTTTAGCCAGCTTGTTGGATGAGTTTTCTAAGTCATTCAGACAGAACACTTGCTTTAAAATTGTGGCTTATGCTCTTTAAAGGAAGTTGATATCATCGAATTTCAAAGGAGTGGGAGATTTGCTGCTTTTTTGTACTGTAAGCAAGCTTCCTTCTAGAAGTCCCAAACCTAAAGCTGGCAAAGCCTGTGATATATCCATGATAGCTCTTTGGCTTGAGTTTTTATTGTGTGCCATCAACAGGCAGAAACACACTTCACTGATTTCAGAATACTGACTTTTGGTGAAGTCCTATAGTAGTATTTTTATATCCTTTTCCTCAGCAAAATTTTGCCTTCAGTGCAACTAGCTAGTAAACGGAAATCTGCTGCAGGAAAGATTTAGACACTTCTATAAATTAATTATTCTTTCCAATCTGTCACACTGCTGCTGCTCTGCCCACAAAGGCAAGACAGGGACACACAGAAAACAGCCAGTCTCTTCCTCACGTGTATTGCACAAAACCCCTCTGAAACAGTGTCAGTATTAATTGCTAATCTCAAGCAAGGTGACAGGGTCTGGGTGAAGAAGAACTTAACAAGAGCAGCAGAATCTGGAGAAGCAGCTGTGGGTCCTCTTATTTTGCTCCAAAACCATCAACCTACCATTCAGCTGCATGGAATGCATTTTCCCTTCAGCCTCACCAAGTTTTTCTTCACTGTCAGAGACCATATTCCTTCCTGGGCACTTGTGGGAAGATGAAGGATGCTTTTGCTCTGACAGCAGAACACAGAAGTCAAGATTCACCTTCAGAAATGAGACGTAGTGAAAGAGGTTTAGTAGACCACACCTGCTCTAAATTAATGGTGAAATTAGAGTTTACCTTGGTGAAATTTTAGTCAATAACATTGTCACATTTTCCTCTGTCTCTCTCTCCAACCTGGTCTTTGATGATAATGCAAATGCCAACTTGGCTTTGTAGATGAGCAAAACAGTTAATAAAACTGTTTCTTTTTTCTAAGCAAGTGGTACAAAGTATTGTGTAACTGTACAGTCTCTGTGAGGGAATTGCCCTGCAGCTGATGTGATACAGCTGCTTGGAAGGGGTATTCCTGAAGGTGTTCCTCACTCTTCACTATGTTTTCATGTTTTGTGACAGGAAGGTCAATAAGGAAGGAAAGGTTTAGACTTTAACATACTTTGCTTGCAAAGGAGAAAAATCTCTAACTTCTCAAAGGGTAAAATTTAATAAAAGCTTGTCAGTGTGAGTTTTGGATGCATGAAAATAGCTGATGAATCAATGTTGAAAGAGCCCATCTTCTGCACTCGCATCATCACAACTGCACTGTGGACTTCAGTCTACCCACCTCTGGATATTATGGAGCCCCACAGTTACAGAGTGGGTACAGGGACATCCCATTGAGGGTACTACCACACCTTTCCTACAGGGTTCAGTGTCTCCAGAAGGTAGCTCATTGCACTTAACTAGGACCCATATTTAGATGAAACAAGCTGCCTCTCCTTTTTTGTAAACTAAAGAGACATAAAAGGTTAGATAAGTGAGTCAGACTCTGTAGGATTTATGCCTGTATGGCCTCATGTGGTCAGGGCCGGGCTTGTGGACCTGGAGATGGGATTGCTGGGAAGCTCCAGGAGTTATAGCAGCTCTAAGGCTGAACCTGGTCTAGTCCCCAGTAGGAAAGTGTAATACATTAAGAAAAAGAAATTATGAGTTTGTGTCTAGTGTCGTGTGTTACTCTAGATTTTTGTTCTGAAGTTGGGCTTCAAAAATCATGGACTGCTTTCCTTCAGACACCTGAGTGTTTTCAGTAGAGCTGTGAGAAGTGTGTGTGGGTGTAAGCGGTGGGTTAACTGGTCCTCCCACAGACCCCAACACCGCCAGAGGACTGGCAGCAACAAAAAAGGTGTTGTCAACCCGGACAGATTGATACAAGGGATTTGACCTCTTTAAGTGCTAGAAAAGGGAAACCAAAACTCAAACACAGCATGCTTGTTAGTCTTTGTGTCAGATCAAATAATGAGCACCTCTATAGATCGAAGTATATTAATGGATTTGTGTGGCTAAAAAGGAGAAAAATAACTTTAAAAAAGAAGGATGACTAAAATATGTACATGTAGCTTGACAGTATATTTTCTTTTAGGAAAATCTGGAATAAAAGCAACATTTATGCACACTAAGCAGATGTTTATGATTAGTTCTTAGTTAACATCACCCAGCTGGCCGTGGATGGCTTTATGGAGGAGAGAGCATTTGAGAATGTCACATGTTTATACAAATCAAGAACATGGCAGTCATGATCCTGGGGTGAAAGTGCTACATTTCCCATTTTAGGTAACTTGTTCAAATCACATCATGGGACAGTGAAGTAGACTGTTGTCACCAACAGTGTTTCTAGTTTCCTGTCATGATAGGATGCATATCTCTATGCATTCAAGTTCATTCTGAGGATTAGACATAGACATGTTGTATATGCATCTATGTTTATAAACATCTGTTGTCAAATTTGGAGAAATCAATAGGTAATAAAATAGAGGTGTTCTTCTAATTGTATTTGATAAAATAATTACTTTAGAATATACTTAATGGCAAATACACTGGTTGAATATAATCTAATACTGGTAATGCATAATTTTGATACTGTTTCTTTTGATATTTTCTTTATGGGTCAGTAGATGGACTGATATTGTAGAAATGTGAATTGTTCATCAGGACCTTAGACTGCTTTCTCATTTATGGAAAACATACCTTTATGGCAAGATTGTCTGCTGATTGCATGGGTAACCATCTCATGTTTTGTTATCCCACGTTTTCTGATTTTTAATGTGATAGTTCCCAATAAGACAGAGCTATTATGAAGCTATTTCCATTGAAGAGGAGGATCTGTAGAATACCAGAGATCTGAGGAGATGTCTCGATTCCTGCCAGGAATTTTGGGCTCCATAGTCTTCCGGCTTGCGTTGCTATTATTCTGTTATATAGCTTCTTTCCACATTTGTAAGGTCTGTCTCCCTCAATGTTAAAATTTATACACATTCTCCTGCCACAAAAAAAAAGAATTACTAACGTATTCTGTGAGTCTTGCCCACCTTCACATAGCCAAATACACTGTTAAATCACAGTTAAACACAACAAATCACTGTTAAATTTTTAGCCCCTTATGGTTAGCCAGCTAGTTATCATCCAGCATGCAGAAAACAGAGTCTGGATCATAAAAACCATCTAGTGGGGGCAGCTAAACTGAGAAATGCCAACGATACTTGTTTAGGGCATAAACAAATTTTCCTCTTCTACAGACATACTTGCTTTGACGCCCCCAACCTGGATTAATATTAGGACACTGAAAAGAATGAGTCTGCATGTCAAAATGTTTTTAAGTTCTTTTCTAATTCAGGCACTCATCACACTTGCATTTGGGTGTGGTGGAAAGGATATGGTGTATATGTGTCTGGGATGACATCTGTGCAAAGGCAGGAGCTTAGAGCCTGTAAATATTGCTAAAGGACAAGCAACAGGGTTCTCAAAACAGTGCTGCAGTAGCTCAAGTCAAAATGGCAAGCCCTCTGTGCTACTCCAGCTGTTGGGAAGGTGCTGCTGTGCCAAATCACCGCAGTATCACAGACCCTTTGGTAGCTCAGCGCAAAGTGTCTGGATGCTCACTGAAGATGTGGCCTGTGCTGTAGAATTATTTCACTCACGACTGGAAGAGTGCTTGAGCCCCCACCGTCTATTCCTGATCCTGCTGACATCAGTGTGACTTTGCTGTGGACTTCAACAGAACCAGGGCTTCACTTCAGGTCTTCAGATATGAAAGGTTAATGTGTTAACCCACTGCAGCATTTAGCTCCCCAGGCTTGATACCTCTTTCAATATACTTTAGTGCAAGTCCGTAAATATGACATTCAGAGGTGGTTCCCAGGAGGACTGGGTTCATCAGAAATGGTGCCACTGTGAATAATGCATATAACAAGGATTTGTGAGACTGTCAAAAGGGAGATATGACTTACCCAGAGCTTGTGTTTGAGGCAGTGCTCTAGGAATTGCAAGCTGGCAGAGCCTTTAAGAATTTTTATATGCATAAACATATTTGTATGATGGTGATATCCGGAGTCCCCAGTAGATTCTCCGGGCCCCATTGTGCCAGGCACTATGCAAATACAATGAGTCTTCCTCCACAAAACTTACAGTGCAAGCACGTAAGATGTATTCAGTGTTGAGTAATGAAATGTTGTTATTCTTATTTTACAATTTGGGAACCAGGGCACAGAAAGGTTAAGTGATTTGCCCAGGAGCACATAGGATGTCTGTTGTAGAGCTATCATTTGAATCCAGATTATCAGCTTCCTCAATCCAATTCCATAATGAAATAAGTGCTTAATAAAGCATAACCAAAGCTATCCTTACTAAAAACCCTGTACTGATACCAGAAGGAAAAGTAAACCCGACAGTTCTAATAGCATTGTGATTTTTCCCTTGAAAGTATTAATACACCTGCAACTTGAAGTGATACACTTGCTCTTATGCCTGCTTCTGTAACTTTAGTTTCTGCCCCCCCCCCCAAAAAAAAAAGTGGTTTATGTTCCTTCCATGAAACTGAAGTTATAATATTCTCTGTTTCATTGACTGGTTATCCCACAAATGCTCATGTTTCATAGGACGCACAGTACTGTGCTAACACAGTAGAAAAGTATAAAATCTTGTGTCCATTCAAGTGATGTGCATCTAAACCAGGTAAAATGAGGCTTCAGCCTGGCCTGCCCTGTTCTCAGTGAACTGCTTTCAGTAGAACATCTATGGTCCCTTCTTTGTACAGGTTTGTCCCTGTGGCCAAGGAGCCACCAGTTGTAGCTCTTTTTCAGATCTTGGGAAGTTGTACCACTTCAGGGCTGGAACTATTCTTTTGAAGACTGTTAGATCTTGTGATCTGGTTTGTAATTTCTCCAGGGTCCTGTTGTTTCCCTAATTTCCAAGGCATGGAAAAAAGAAGAAATTACTCTTCCACTGCCTTCTGTCAGTGTGAATTGTGGAAACAGGTGCATGTCCAGTCTTACTTAACTTGCATAGCTACCGTCAAGATGAAAAAAATATACTTTCCTGTGAAACTTTTTTATCCATTAGTGTTTCAATAACACCAGAGGTTTTAAAAGAGGTTTTTGCAGCCAAGAGAATGTGGATTTATTTTTTAGATCACTGACTTTGCTTATTTAAAACTTTTTCTTTCTCCAAATAATTTCAGTTCCAATTTTCCTTCTCTTTTTTTTTTTTCTGTGAAAAAGACCATACAAAGGAAAAATTTGAAAAACTTTTTAAAATAGTAAAAAGTTGATTGTAAAATCATGCAAAGCAACCCAGGCCATCTTTTAAGTCTAAAACTACTTTTTTCCATGTTTCATTAAACTCTCTTGATCTCAGGTCGACAGGTCTCTGTAACAGAAGTCATTGACAATTGTTTGGCTCAGTAGCTAGAAAAAATAAATAAAACCAGTGAAAGCTGAGAGGTTGAACGCATTCTTAGTTCTAACATCACAAAATTCAGCACAGCTAACAAAAATAAGTTTACAAGAGGATCCAGTTTTGCAAACTGTTGCCTTTAAGCTCACTCCAGCAAAACTGAGTTACCCAAGCCATTCTATGATGAATATTTAATGAAGAACTTCAGTCACTCAAGTGACTATAAAACTGACTGTTTTTATAAATTGCAGTAATATAAAATGAAGTCTACATCAATGTTGTCAGAATTTTTGGGTCACAAGTGTGAAAATAAAACCCCCCAACCTCATCCCTATGAAATTATTATGTTGTAAAGTTCAATTCACCTACTAAAAGGTCACTTTAATAGTTCCCTGTGAAAGTGTCTCACATCAGGCTTCCAACTTTCAACTGCCACCCTCTTTGTTCACTAGACAAAGACAAGAACAGTGCAGACATATATCAGGTTCAGTCGTGGCCTGAAAAATCAAGTCACTCTGCAAATTGTTCTCTTGCTCCAGAAACCTGATCACTGCGTAGATAGCTCTACCTGACTTCTGTGAGAAAATCAATTCTTACTACCCTTTAATCTTGCTCGCCCTGCAGAGCCAAGGCAGTGATTTGAAAGGGAGTTCAGGCTTTCTGTACCATCTGTGTAACAGTTTTCTCATTTCCATCTGTCCATGACAGGCATGGGTGACAGTATTATAAAGGAGTTAACTATGGCCTTGTTTAGCCTTTGCAATACCAACTGGTAGGAGCAATAAATAGGAAGGGCAAACATTCATTGAAATCTACAGAGATGTCAGGGAAAATTGTATTTTCAACTGGGTAGGTGAGCACTTAAAACGGGAAACAAACACCCAGTGCACTGGCATCCCACATCGTTTTACAGACATGAGAGCAGAGCTCCGCTTTATGCGAGTTGCTCAAGGTGAGAGAGGAAGCATCTGTTAGTCCAACCTCCAGACATCCATTGTGTTAACTTTTGGGTTATCTTCCCTGAATTGTACTTCTGTACTGGAAGGGGAAACTGGATCTTTAGAGGGTGCCTTATAGAATCATAGAATGGTTTGGGTTGGAAGGGACCTTAAAGATCAAGTTCCAACCCCCTGCCATGGGCAGGGACACCCTCTACTAGCTCAGGTTGCTCAAAGCCTCATCCAGCCTGGCCTTGAACCCCTCCAGGGATGGGGCATCCACAGCTTCTCTGGGAAACCTGGGCCACTGCCTCACCACCCTCACAGGAAAACATTTCTTCCTAATCTACTCTCTCAACTTGGTTCTTATACTAAGGGCTATGCAAATTCCGAAATGTCTTACTGAAGATTTTTCAGCTGCAGCTTCCTTCTGAATCCAAGAAAGAAATTGTGGTTATTTGTTTCTCTTGTTTTAAGCTCAATATATGAGTTAGCCTTAAAGGAGATTCTCAGGAGTGTTTAAGTGAAAATGTGTGTTGGTGAATTTGGATAGGAATTTGAACGATTTTGAGGAACTTGCTGAGCTGCTTTGCAAAATTTAGGTATACGATTCAGACTGAAACCCCTTTCTCAGAAATAGTGAATCACACCTCTGAAAACCTGACACTAGGCCAAAGTAGATGGAAGCTTTTTAGCTAGCGTACAGTTGCACAATGTGTAGTGGTCTTTTGACTTAATGTCTTGGAACTTATAAGCATGTGTCTTGTTCTAGTGCAGAATTGATACTCGATGATTAGTAAATCCAGGAGATATCAACACAGTTTGAAAATGAAGTTCACAGTGCATTTACTGCTAGACTGACAAAAAAATTCAAATGCATGGTTCTCTTCTCTCAGATGAAAAGAAAGGTTAGGGTTACTGGCTGGCTCTGTGCAGCATGTGGAGTACTGTAGTTTTACTGTGTGATAATCATTGCTTCAGAACCTGTTTCCAATTACCAGCAACTCCTGAGTCTGCTGCTGACTCTGTCCCAGACATACAGTGTGTAGCGTGATAATACTGAATGGAAGCTAAACCAAGCTCTCAAAGACAATTTCACAAGCACTATTAGTCTTCTAACCTGTGAGAAAACTTAAGTTTTGAGATCACCTCCAACTTGAAGTCATTAGGCTCTGTTTTATTACTTCAGCCTATGTGATGCCCATCTCTGTGACTTGTTTTTCTTAATTTATGTGCATTAGAGCATTGCCCAGAGGCTTGAGACATGTAGAGAGTGCTATCAGAAGGACAGAACATCAATGCCTACCAGTGAATGAAATACTTAACAGGAGCAAGAGTTCATTCCTTGCCTTAAATGAACAACTGAAGTCTTCAAAGGATATGTCTATGAAAGCCAGTCTCCAAACAGTATAAAGAAAAGAAGAGCTGGCTAAGGAAAAAGGGAGGTGATAATGACTGTGAGGTGTAAGAACCAGAGAAGTGGCTGGGAAAGGTGTTTTAAAATCTAGGGAGAGGTGATTTACTGATCAACAGCAGAGGCATACATGTATTTTTATTTTTTCTTAAATAACTGATGTGCAGGTTGGGGGTCTGGGGCACAATTCAGTTATAAAGGCTTCACGTGTTCTGACACATCATGTATGCTACTGTACTGCGGGCAACTCTCCATCCAGTTGCTCTAACCCTGCTGTGACTGCAGTCTCCCATGAATTACTAAAAGCTAAACTGCTTTATCTTGCCGTTGAGGTGAACAAAGAGGAGCGGTTCCATGTGACTTGTTACTATAGGTCAGCTGCTGTTACCTGTTCCATCACCGTAACTTGGACAGCCAAGCCCTGGGGGACAAACAGATAATCCTGTTCTGCACTGTATTGCAAGTGCTTTCTGTTTGTGAAACTACCACGTTTCTTCTTTCCATTAGTTCTTCCTCTGTAAGAACTGTTTGGGGCTGGGGTGGCGGGGGGCACTCTCACGGGGACCATTTGATTCATCATGCCAGCATGTATGCTGGCAACGACCAACCAGTATATCTAACAATGATATGGCTGGTATTGCTAACCTAAGTATTTCTACCTTCTCTTCTGGATAACTTTGGATTTAAGGAGTGCTTAAGCTTTGACAAATTTTGGCAACAGCTATAAATCGACTTCATTTAATACCCAGTATTTCCCCAAGGCATTTACTTTCAAAGGCTCTTAGGCTCCTTTCTGTACTTTTGGTAGATTTCCAGCTTTTATGTCCTTGCAATAAAATGGAAATAACACAGTTGGGTCTATATAAATAGCCACATAATAATATATCAACGGAAACTTTGCTAGGAGAGGACCCTGTAAAATGTAGTTGTAACAGCACTCTCAGGCAGAATGTACCAGACAGAACAAACAAGTAGAATAAGACCAAGAATCTTCATTTCAGATGTGAATGTTGGCAACTGGACCTGGTCTACCTCTGCATGAACCAACCAAACCAGCTGAAAAATTATATACACACAGCCCACATACTAACCTAAAATCTGATGTATTGTGTACTACATAGGATCCCAAAGTAGGTTTAAGAAAATGTACAGTGACTTATATGGCAGGGGGGTCAGGTGGATGTAGTAACACTAAAATATTTAATGTTTCAAGGAAGAATCCAAGGCTGGCTGTGGGAGGTAGTGCAGATTACTAGGTGTTGCAGTACTGGCAGGTGGCAATCCAAATCTCTTTGAGCCAGCAGGTTTGCCTTTATAACTGGTAAGGAGATTACAGGTAAACCAAAAGAAGATTCAGTACTTTCCATTTCTGGGGATTAGAGCTAGTTATTTCTGAATTAATAGAGTATTAGACAAGTATGAGCACACTATAATTGATTCAGATATTTGCAATTGACTCTTTGTCAGAAACTTCTAAAATGAAAGTATATCCATAAAATTGGTTTTGCTTAACCATAAATATATGGTTATATATGGCTTTATAAATGGCTTTTCTTTAACTGCAGTGTGAGTAAAAGCAACTAGTAAGAGACATTTTTCTAGCACCTGAAAAAAAAAAAATCTGAGGCTTTCCATTTACAAAAGGAAAGTGTGACCAAAAATCTGTTTACTTAAAATCAAAATTGATATAGCCTACTTAATCTATACCTATGTATAGTTAATAACAGTGAGAGTTCTTCAGCCGTGAAATAATAAAATGTTCTTAAAAATGTGGAGTAAATGACTTGACTAAATAGATTTATTTATTTTCCCCCCAGGGTAAACTGCAATTTATAATCACTGTAAGACTTACGAACTGAATAAGATGACTGTTTCTATGCACCAGTTTATATTTACTTTATTTAAGATGAATGATTGCCACTGAAGTTTAGGGCAAAAACTCTTGTACATATGCAAGAGTTTACTTTCAAATTATATCTTTCTACCTCACACCGCTCCCTGTTGTAGTTCCATTTGCTGTTACTGTTCCCATCAGAGGAAGAAAGTAGACATTGGTAGTTCCTATGTAAGTCCCTTTTAAGAACCAGTAGCAACTGTCCAGTATTTTTGCTGGCCACAGCCAGTTTCAAAGTAATTTCCATGCTTCTCTATTAGATTGAAAAGCCCTTTACTCTCCAACCCTCTCCTCCCCATAAAGACATTTAGACTTTGCAATTTAATGACATTTGTGTTCCTTTCGACGAATTAGAGCTCCTTAATTCCCTCACTGCAGCACATTTTTTTCCCTTTGTCCTTAATTCATTTTTGTGTCCGTTTGCCCTCTCTAATTTTTCAGCACCAGGCTAAACTACACCAGTATCCCGTAGCATCTAGAGACTGCTAAATTCTTAATCAAAAATAGAGATGAGATAGCCCTTGCCCCAGAATTTCTTAATACAAAATTTAAACATTGTAAGAGCATGAGTTAGAGACATGAAGCTTTTGCACAAGAAATTTTTAATGAAGAGACAGTCCACGGCCAATGAGTCTTCAGCTGTCTCTGAACGGAGCTAACATGTGATGTTAATCATGCTCAATAAGAAAAAAAAAAGGCTAAGATAGAAGAGACTTTACCCAAGATGTAGCTTGCAAGTCAGACATTTTTAGTGATTTAAAGATGTCAATTTACTATTGTCAATGTGCTATTGCTAAATATTGCACATGACTGTGATTCCTGACTCTGGACAGAATATATTATCCTCTCTGGGGTCTGCAGGAGTGTTCTCCCTGATCTCAAGGGTTCTGTGCATCTCACCAGTGCAGCCATCATTCTTTCATGTGCTTGAATGAGAGATGGGTCTGAAGCAAATACAAAAGTTTTGGATACCACATAAGGAAGTCTGAAGCAAACCTCATCTCTTACAAGCGTTACCGTAAGGCCTTATTCCCAGGCACTGACAGGGTGGGAGTAGTATCAGTCACGTTTTCTATTAAGTGTTCTAACAGCTTTCACATCTTTTTCATCCTGGATTTAATTATTCTCAACACCACCTTGATTGAAATTTTACCAGCACGAGATTATTTCAGTACAATTACCCTGACTCTCATAATGTGAAAGAATATAGATGTTCACGGGACTGAATTGGCTTACATACACCAGTTTAACATGACACGCAACTGCTTGTGGACGTTGCTTGAGACAGCAGAGCTCCCCCTCAATATATAGGATATTTACAGCATTGGAAATGTGCATTATTTGAGCTTTCACTTTCTTCCAAAGCATCAAATACAGGCTAAAGCGAGAGTAGGACCAGCCTAGTAGATCTTATTTCAGTTGCTAAGTAAATTAATTCCTGAATCTTGTTATTTGCTGATGTACAGTTTATTCCCAGTCTAGGTTTTCAGTTTATGCTCTTCTGTTTGTGGAGACAAAAAGAAAGGCATGGTGTTCCTTTATGCCTGTCTTGAACTTCAGTGCCTCTTTTTAACCAAATTCTACTAGAATTATACATTCGCTGAATAACTAAGAGATTCTCACTTCTACTTAAAAGAAGTGTGATTAAATTAACTATTTGGTCATATCCCCATTCCGCACTTGTGAAAAAACAGCATTTGTCAGATGCTGCTTGAATAATACATGTGTTTGCATGAATAAGACCCTTGTACTTTTAGTGAATTCTACTAAAAAAACAAACCAAAACAAAACAAAAAAAAAAAACCAAAACCAAACACCAAAGCCAGTCGACAAACCAGAAGCCCAGTCATATGAGGAGTGACCATAACAGAAAAGAAAAAGCCAAAAATGCAACCACAGAGACATCCCTGACTTCAAGTTCCAAGAGAAACAGGATCAAAATATGAACATGTATGGGGAGTGAAGAGTATATACTGCAAGAAGCTGTGCCTTTTTTTAATATAAAATTTGCAGTTATTGCATCAATATATTTTTTGCTATAAAGGCCAAAATACATGCTGCTTAAATTTATCTTTCTCAGATTTTTATTTTGAAGAAGAATATTTTCAGATCAAAATTTTCATAGAACTAATTACCTGTAAAAACGACAGATCTCTTGTAATCGGTGTTTTATGAGAATGCTATACTCTTAACATGGATCTGAAGGATTACATTTGTTTGTTCTCACATGGAAGTTTCACAGGGAAAAACTTCTGAACAAATTAGACTCTAATGGAAAGAGCAATAGCAATAAGGATATAGAAAAGCATGGACCTTTTTCCAATTATGTTTAAATGCTTAGATATTCATTACCTCTGCAAAATGAGTAAAAAAAAAAATGCTCTGGGTATTGCAATAGCCTTAGACTGCTGAACAACATTATTGATTAGTGTTTTAAGGACAACTACCATATATCACAAAATCATTTGCTGGTTGCAGTTGCTTTGAAAAAATGCATGTAACTATATCCATTCGTATCTGAGTGCTAGGTTTAATTCAAATTCTCATGTTTCTGACCCATTTTGCAATACAGCCTGTATTGCCACAGAGCTGCCAGACTTGGGTTTAAGGCAGGAGCTGTTGCCATGCCTGCTGGGGGCTGGAGGCAGAAGGGGAGAGAGAGAGAGGCTGGGAATTAGAATGCCTCATCTGCTCAGGTCATGCCGTGCCTTGCAAGTTTAATCAGGCTTTCTTCATCCTCCATTACACTCATTAGGTCCTGTTAGGCTAGTGCTCAATGTTGATCTGTATCTTGGTCAAGACAATTGTTGCTGATTAACTGTAATTACCAGTAATGGTCCCAACCTGCTTTCAAGCAGGCTGTTGCTGTCATCTTGTCCAGGCCCCTGCTCTGTGATGAGCAGTCCAAATCTGCCAACCGATTGCTCACTTGCCGTTTGAACCAACAGGTTGCTTCTTGTGTGGGCTCATCCCCTCGCCCTTGTATTCGCCATCTATAAACATCCCAACTCTGCTTGAGGTATGTGAAAAAGCAAAGGTAAAGAAAACAGGAATGACTGGTATGGGGAGTGGGGGAACAGCAGAAGCAAACAATTAAAAATAAAATACCAAATAGAACAAATAGCTAAGCATTTCAAGGGCAGTGAAACGCTAATAAAGGAATCTAATACTTAGTGCTTTGCAATCTAAAGTAATAAATTACAAACTAGGGCTCAATCTCAAAATGTGTCCTTATGTGAGTAATCTTTGTTTGAGTCAGCTCTTCTGCGTATTTCCATCAGATTATTTTGGGAATAGCTGTCTTTAGGATCAGAGGATATATATTGCAAATGTTGCTTAAGGCAATTTTAACTTGTGGATAGTTTCCTGGTTAGCTTTATGAAGGCCTCTATATGCTTACACTTCCCAAAGACCATAAATAATCATGAGTTGAGACAGAATTTACAGTTAATTGTGGTATGAATGCTGAGGTCATGTAAATGTTTATGTTCCCAATTCATAGTTACAAATAATGCCTGCTAAATTTCCAACTGACTGTAACTACAAATAATTTGGGGAATGAAACTGAACCCTAGTTATTTATGCCTCTTTTCTGGAGGCATCAAAAGAATTATTTTCTTAAAACAAAACAAGCATTAGCAGAGTTTGGACATCGGGGTGGTGAGTATTGCTTCCCTAAGCAGCTAGCGTAGTGGGTAAACTCAAAGCTCTGAGCATGTGGCCATGCTCATAAAGCCCAGAATTCAAGCGTGCACCTGATATTGCAGTTTGGGGGACAAATTCAGTAATTGTACCAAGAGGGCAAATTTTTTCCACAGTATCCTTAGGGCTAACACTCTTGTGTATTTGTAGACAAGTCTGTATTTGCACCTTCTGACAGTAGTTCTCTCCTTGAGAAGAGCAGTGTGGACAGTGCAAGCACGAGCTCCATCAGTTGGTGTTGTGACCTACAAACCACCTCCACCCTCAGAGCTGTATGTAGCCCCTGTGCTTGAAGTAACTAACTTCAGAAAGGAAGGTGGTGATAACAAAAGCTACTGTGGTCACCTAACTGCCAGGCAGAGTCTGGCTTGTGCCTGGCCAGCCTGCGGTGTGAAAGCAGAGCACATGTACCTGTCAGCTCTAACGTGGACAAGAACTGGGAGTATTCGAGTTTGATACAGAGTGCAGCAGCTCCATTATGTGTACCCGATTATACTCCTGGAACTGTGGTCTTAGTGTGATCTTCAAAAGAATAATGTAAGGCAAGAAATGTGAGGAGGGAGGATACAGTGAAGTAGTCCCTGTATTCAACAAGTATCAATACTTAACATGTATCCTAAACAAAAATTCTCCTTGAGGATAAAAGAAAGCCATTTTGGTTGCCAAGTTAAACACTTGAACATTGCATCTGTTCCTCCAGCATAACTGCGTTGGAAGGCGCTCTCAGAGCACTGAAGGAGGCAAGGAATTCTCACGTAATTAAAGACTCTATAGTAGTTTATACCTACATAAAAAAAGAAGTAGAACTGACCGGCAGTTCTAAACATGGCATTTTCTTATTTTCAAATACTCAATTTTACATTCTAAGTAATTCTTTTGCATATTCAATGTTCACCATGCTACATCTAAAGACAGGAAAATTAAGTTCTTTCTGCTGCTTTAGCAGGCCTAACTATGGGTACAATTTGACTGAAGTTTCTAAGCTACCTTATTTTACTGATACCAGCATGCATCCAGATACATACTGTCGATTTCTAGGCAAGAAATAATAAAATTTTAGCATAAAGAAATTAAATGGACACAGTAAATATATTCACACTGTGACTGTCAAATTACAGTTCATCAAGAAAGGCCCATATTCTTTTAAACACCAGCAAGAGCTTTAAAGATATTTCTTTTATACGTATATATGTGTGTGTGTGCATATGCAAAAAAAGTATATATATTAAAAAGGTCTTTTTTTTTCTTCCAACATCACTAACTCTCTTTGCAGTTTATGGGAGGAAACAGAGACCGTTGGGCAGGAAATCACATCCCAGAAAGATCACGTTCTGGTGACAATTTATCATGGAAAAAGCTGTGCCTTTCAATTGAGATGTAAAGCTGTGGTCTTGCAGTTTGTGGGCAATGAAGATGCTTGGGGTTTTTTTCCTATCTCTTGTAAGAAAAGGGTTATTAGCCCCTGAAGTCTTGGTTGCATTCCAGTTTTAATAACTATATTTTGCCTACATAATACCCGCTGTAGCTTCAGGTGGATTGTGGAATTTTCTTCACTTCCTGTCATAAACTATTCTGTGGTGTTGCTGTGCACTGTGAAACAGCTGCCGTGCTCCTCTGCTACTGTGCAGTGCTTCTCCCCAAACTTCTGACCTTCTTTATTTAATCTTACATCATCTTTTGTTGAGTTAGTACTAGTATTTCAAACAGCACATATTATAAACCATTACCAAATGGGAGTTAATACAAAAGCTTAATGTACTATTTTTCAGTTGCATCTTTTATATCTGCTTGACAGTCTACACATGGCCTATCAAGGACTTCAAAAAAATATTAGAAGCAAACAATACAGATTTTAAGGGCCCCCACTTCCTCCGTCAGTCTCATCCATTAGTGATAAATGGGGATTAAACAGCAATTAAATGCATTTCAGACAGGCTGCACTCATGTGGTGTCATTAGCACTCTTCTTGAACGTGGAGCATGTAACCCTCTTGCAGAAGAAGCTAAGGCAGCAGGGCAAAAGGAGGATGCTAGCTGGTTTTTTTCCCCTCTCTCATGCCCACTGAAATAAGATTTTTTTTACTGGAATTTTGGTCAAAATATATTTAGGATTTTTACTCTTTTCTGTTCTAGTTTTGGGGATCTTCTTGAGATAAAAGATGTTTATTATTTACACTTTTTGTCCAACAATTTATTACTTGATTGACCTGCTTTTTATATACTCTCTGCTATCCATTTCATCTGATCTTCTTAGTTCATGTGTTCTTGGTTTTATTTAATAGCCAGAGCAGTATCTTTTTTTTTTCTTAAGATTGATCTACAGTGGAATATTCTGTCTGAGAGCTACAGAGTCAAACCACAGACTGAGACACTGTACAGACTGTACATCCTTGGAGTTTGCCAGCAGACTGTTCCTTGCAAAATATTACCAAGTCTAACCATGAATTCTGGAATAACACTTTCTTGGCTATTTGTAAAGACAATGTGCACTATCATTAGCAGGCTTATATTTCTTCCAGGAAAACATCGTCTGATGCTTGTGTTGATACATGAAAAGCCTTTGCTGTGATCATTTGTTGACTGTTGTTGTGTATGTAAGAGGTGGTGCTTTCAATCATCAGCATACACCCTTTGGGCCTCATTGTTCCCAATTTGATGATGTAGGGAGGACTGGAAATTGCAGGACCTTCCAGGGGTGCTTTCCTCGCAGGGTCAGTGTGTGGGTGCTGCTTTCTGGGTGGTCACCTTCTTGCTTGTCCTTGACAAAACACCACCTGTGTGAGTTGTACCTGCACAAGATGGCATTCTCATGGCCATCCTCTTGATAGAAATGAGTAGATCCCACCTGTAGCTGGCTTTTCAGGGGGCAGGGTACTGGGAGAGCTGCCATGGGGTAACAGGCTCGATGGGTGCTCAGGGAGAGCCCCTTTTTCATGTGGTAGCTCACAGATTGCAGGGCTTGCTCATTTATTGGCAATATATTTTTTTTTTTTAAAAAAAAGGTTATTTAGCATGAATTAATGTCTTTTTAAAGCACTGCAGAGATGGAAAGCTCTGTAAACCTGTAACTGTACTAATAGTGTTGCTATATGTCATCAAAAATCTGCAAAATGGACTAAACCAGACTACTACGTACAAAAAGTGAACAAATTTGAAATACGTGTTAAGAAGTCTCATTTCCTTCTTATTATCCCTAAAGAAATGCTATTGAGACTGGCTTTTAGCCATCTTTTTGAAGGACTTCTCATTGCTGCCATTTCACATTGCAAATAAGTAATTTGTCTTGTACAAAAAAAAAAATTGTGAAAAAAACAAGATAGCACTAGAGCAACACTGTAAAAAATGTATGACCACACACCTTTGAGAACTCAATCCCACTGCTCCTGCAGTCAGTGGAAAAAATCCCATCCCTTTCCCTGGCAGTGGGTTACATTTAAGTATTTCTCTTCTTCTAAAGTGGTAGACTTCACTATTTCTGACAATTTTGTTGCAGTGATTTTGTCTCTAGCTTGAATCTCGCTATGCTTGAGGGGAGGGTGGAAGGGGTGTTACTTATTATTATTATTATTATTATTATTATTATTATTATGATTTTGGCCCATGTGTACTTGAGGCGTTGTTAAAGCCGCGCCCAGCCCGGCCCTGTGCCCTGGAGAAGAAGGTTAAAGCCCGTTTCTGAAGCCCGGAGCGCGCGGCGGCAGTCCGTCTTTCCGCGGCGGGCGCCATGTTCCAGCATTCTGCAAGCGGCTGCTGCCATCTAGTGCCACGGACGGGACTGCGCCCCGACGGGCTCCGACGCGACGGCAGCAAATCGCCGAGAAAGTCCGGAGCAAGCGGGGTGTTTTGGGAGCGGCGCGGGCCTCCCAGCCGGTGCACCAGCGGCCATAGGAGCACCCCGAGGGGCGCGCACTTGAGGGCGCGGCGGGCGCTGAGGCAGCTGCGCGCGCGGCCCTAACGGTCGCCCGGGACCCTCCGCCAGCTGAAGCGTTTTCTCTGAGGGACTGGCGAGCGGGGACACGGCGTTCCACCCGCCGCCTCGGGCGTGGCAGCCACAGCGGGAGGTGTCTCTTATCACGGGGCTTCCCGAAAGTGCCCAATAAAGGGGTTCTCTGTGTGCAAAGTGAGAAGCCTGAACTCTGTGAATTGTATTTTAATTTCGGTAGCGTGGTCTCGGTTTATTTGTGTGATGGCTTTTCATATCGCAGTGTGCTTTTGATTTTTTTTAAAGCTTTTTGTGGAGTAGGACCGGCCTGACACTCGGGTGTTTTTAATAACAAAACGGGGGTTAGATGTCCTGGCAGAAATTGACACGTTTTGTAACTTGCTGTTTAAGGCAGGAAGGGGGGTTTAATTTTGTTTACAAACTTTGCTGTAGTTTTCCCAAGCCGGCTCCTGCACCAGGATGCCCCTAGCAGTGACAGCCGTAGATTGAATACACCCAAACCAGAAAGAGACATATTTTCCCCTCAGTCAAAGTTAGTGAAATACACGAAGGTAACTGTGAAAACTAAATAACTTCAGCGTTTCTTTAGGGTAGCTTCAGAATGTGTAACTCAAGAAACAAGTACATCATGCTAGTTTTTGCACATAAGTAATTAACATCACATTACCTATTGATGGAGCTGGAAGCATGCTTCACTTTGAGGTGCTGCATCCTAACCTTGTGCTGACACTTTTGTCTGGCTGAGGGCCTCTGATTGCTGTGCTCAGGCTTAAAAAGAAAAAAAAAAAAAAAAGTCGTCTTGCAGATCCGTGCAGCCGCAATCGTCTCTAATATCCTGCTCTCCTGAGTCTCCAGTGAGAACACAGAGAAAAGTTTTGCCTTTGATTTTAAAAGAATAAAAAGCCTTTCTTCCCATCATAAACACTGAAGTACACTTTTTCCCTTTTAGAAAAATCAGATTTTAAAGCTGGGAAATATGTGACACTGAATAGTTTGTGCATGGCTTGAAACCCATTTCAAGAGGCTCTTTTTAGGTCTTTAAGTTTGAAATCTAGTGAGGGATGTTTTTGTGAAATTTCAGGAACAATACTCTGATCTCATCTTGATCTCTCTCCTTTCCAGCGCACATGGATAGACGAGAAACCAGTGCAAGGTCAAAGAGGAAGATTTTGGAAAGAAGAGGCATCACCTGGGGTAAGTGAGGGGCAATGCTGGGGGAAGGATGAAGTGAGTCAGCATGACACAGATGTGTCCACTTGGAAACCACAGCAAGATCTTCCCACTGCACTGCGTGAGCCTCTTAAAAGCAAAATCCAGACAGAGTCTGTCTCTCTATAAATCTTTCCCTCCTTTCCATTACTAGTTGGGTATTGTTGGCTCTAAGCCACCTGATTTTACTATGATTTATTAACTGCTATGCATTATATATGAGATTCAGGTTTACTGAAGAGTTACCCTTATGGTCAATGTTGCATACAAATCAGCTACTGTTAGAGAGGTTTATTGCATCTTTCTATGCAGCCAGGAGTTTTGTTAGGTAGTGTTAGAATTTGTGACTTGTAAAACAATACCTAAAAAAAGAATCCTCATCTGTATTTCACATGGTGCATGTATTAAATGGGAGTGCATCGTACAGCCCTGTTTGGGTTATGGTCACTCCTAAAAACCTGAGTACTTGAGGAGGTAGGGAACAATGGGATTAACTGTTTTTTCACAAGGTTCCTAATAAATGTATAGAGTTAGAGAAACTGTTTTTTTTTTTTTACCAAAAGAGAAATGTGAATGAATGACATAGGGGGTAAAATATTCTGTTGCGTGGAAATGTGGCTTGTAAAATTATCTGTAATATAAATGATATGGCACATATAAGAGTTGATGCCGACTGAAGAAGTTATGCTGTTGTGCATTGCTTACTGCTGTTCTTTCTCACGTTACCTGGTAGAAGTTCTGCGACGTAGTTTGGCCTCTGATCATGCTCTTGTCTGTGATCATTCCAGTGATGACCAGTGTCTCTTTCAACACTGGCTATTGCTTTGTGTTATCTTTGCTTTTCATTTTCTATATGCTGATTAGTTGTGCTCTAAAGATGAGTAAATAAATGGGGGAGGGGGTGAAGGTTGATTTTTGAACTCCCTCCCTATAAAATGTGACCATGTTTCAACAGCTTGTGCAAAGGGAATTTTGTGCAAAGGGAGGGGAAAGGGCAGGAAGAGGAAAGAGAGTATGCCTTTTTTAATACCACAGCAAGTTGCAGAGGCAGAAATGACCATAGGGATGTCAAAAGTACATGGGGAGGATAAAGGGTAGAATACAGGGTTTCACCAAGTCTGAAATTTTGCTGTTATATTCAAACCACAAGCGTTGCAATCTGTTTTGGACTGACATGTGTTACGAAGTGTTTGTGAAGAAAGCAGTTATTGTTAGGTAAAAGCATTATGTGCTAAACTAGCATTAAGCAAATATTTCTGATTTTGTTGCCTTGTGGAAGATACTCCCAAAAAAACTACAGAACTGTGAACATAGGTTATCATTTTGTATAAGTTTTTGTTATATTACTATATTATTATTCCTCATTTATTTAGTAGTGGAAAAAATTAAAAAAATTAGTGACTTGAATTTTTTACCAGATTATATTGTAAATTTGTATACTGTTCCTAGAAGGCAGTTTGTAGAGAGCCATGTTATGAGAAAACAAAAGACAGGAAAATTATTCTTGCTTCTCAGGATATGAACTTAGTATCGTTTCATGTGTTCTA
This sequence comes from Syrrhaptes paradoxus, assembly GCA_013400615.1. NCBI lineage: Eukaryota > Metazoa > Chordata > Aves > Pterocliformes > Pteroclidae > Syrrhaptes > Syrrhaptes paradoxus. Next base: position 18,843 of record VZTO01023348.1, on the reverse strand, counting down.
GATATGAATACCCTGAAAGCTCCAGGAAATGTCTAACTGACTCTCCTATCACTATTTACTCATGGTTATACTTTTTCGTTTAGTTTTTTTCTTTTTTTACAAAAGAATGAAACAGTCTGTTGGGTGAGAAAATGTTGTGGGGGCTCCACAGTCTTGTCCTATTGAAGATATTTAACTGAACAGAGATCACCCAGAAAATATTTCAGATTACCTTTTCAGACTTGTTTTGAGTTATTTTATTCAGGACATTTTATAAATAATACAAGCTTCTACATTTGAAATACATTTGAACGCATATCACCAGCACTGTCTTCAGAAGCATGGTTTATTTTATACATAGATTTAAAAAAAAAAAAGTTGAGTTTCTGTAAATGCAGGGCTAATGTTGAAACACATTTTGTTTCTCACTCATTGACACTTGGAACCGGCCCAAGGTCCTCTATCCTTGGCAAAGGAGACACACTGTTCTACAGATAAAAACCTAATTAAACTGAGTGCTACCTGTGGCAAGGACATTTAGAAATTCGCAGAGTTCAAGCAGCCAAAACAAAGCATTGGTTTTCAGCTTTCAGATCTGTTCTTGATAACATGCTGCATAGGCTTTTTTCTGATGGGTTTTTTGGGGTGGTTGTTTTTTTGAGAACTGTGATCTTACAAAAAGCCAAAAATGAGGCAGTGTTTAATGGTAGCAAATATTCCCATTGTACGTCACTGTTTCTTTTCCATGTGTTCTGTAAATTAATATGCTCTCGTAATGGAAAATTGGTGAAGAGAAATCAGATAAATAAAAATAAAACATTTAGCAGTTGACTGGGATGACGTTATTAGCTACTGGAATGATACAGCTTAATGAAATCTCAGCACTGAGGCAATGTTTTGGCTGACTTTTTCAGTTTCCTGTGTGACACAGCAAAAATTTCATTGCTTTTCACATTGGCATTTCAAAGGCTCCTTATCAAAGTTAGTGAAAACGTAACATTTTCTTGTTCCCTTGCCGTTTCACTGTAAGCAGCAAAGCAACTCACCAGTTCATCTCCAATCTGTTTGCAATCATCATCAACTCATTTGTACGTTTTTCTACTTTATCAGTGCCAGAGTAGAAAATGATCCCTACTGAAATATACTGAAAAGAACATTTCAAGGACAGCTCTAACATTATGAGAAACCTACTAGCTGTGCTATGGGGATTGACATATATATCCATATTTCTTGAATGCATTATACAGTTATTAGTGTGTTATTGACTGAACAGGACAAAAAAGGAATGAATGGGTAAATATTGTGATATTGATATGTATCTGAATATACTTACATTGAGTATACAGTTTTCAGCTCAGAACACTTCACAATTATGTTCTAAGATAATCTGAAGACCTGGTGCTTTTTTTAAAGGCAAAGATATTGGCATTTGATATGGTGATCTTGTGCCATGTTGTCATGAGAGAGGTTACTGTGTAGCAACAGTTCAATATCATCCTTTGGACTTTTCTGATAGACCACTTAACTATCTCAGCTTTTCCAGTGATCATCTCATTTATCTAGGATTATTGCAGTGAATTTACTGTTTGGTTTTCTTCCAGAACTGAAATGTCAAGTCCGGTGTCATGTATGCAGTAGCTTTGTGCTGTGAGAGCTCAACAGATCCACCAAAAGCTGCTAGTCGTTGATCTTTGGATAGAGCTAGAAATAAATAAATCCTCTTTAGCAGATCAATATTCATCCCATTTAATGCTTGATGTGAAACTTGTGGATTTGAAGTAGTAATGCTGATGTACAGCTAATCGTTGAAATGGGCATTAGAGCTTTTATAGCATGGCAACATATTGTCAGACAGGAAGGAGGAAAGTGTTGAGTGCATCCTAAGGGGGCAAAAAACCTCTGTAACAATATGTAATTTAATGCACATTTGTAATCCACACAGTGTCCTACATTGCAATGATTTGCTAGGTTACTGTATATCCAGTGTTTATTGCAGGGGTAAAGCAGATGATTCCTCCTTCAGTGGGTCTTTCAGAGTCTAAATATATTTACCCAGTCAGATTTCAAGAGATAATTTTCCTCTTTGGTACTCTCCTTTCTGCTAGTTGCTGTATCTATCCAACTGTATGCAAGTACATGGAACGTCTGCTTCCCATGGTACAGAATATATATATGTCTCTAGTACTGAACATGTGTATGCATTTGTGTAGGCAAGTATACCCGCTTATTAAATTGCTGTCTAGAATTTGTGTTGTACGTATTTCAGAGAACAGAAGGAGAATTTCCAGAGAAAGGGTGAAATATCAGTAAAAAAAAAGTGCTGGGACAGTTTAAGAGCACATTTGAAAAAGTTTTGTGGGTTGTTTTTTTGTTGGGTGTTTTTCAAGACATGATTTGAGGATTTTTTTTTTCTCTTTAGTGTGCTGTAGTAATTAAATACTTAAGGCTATTATCTTCTTTCTTAAATTGAATAAATAGAAGTCTTGTTAAGTGAATAATTATACTAGAGCAGATAAAGATGACATTGGCAAACCTGAAGAAAGTTGAGGGTTGAATTTGCTTTTGTGGCAAAACTACGCTCTGATCTTTATTGTGTTGGTGTCACTGTAAATGGCTTTATAATATTTTGCCACAGTATGTCCTGGTTTTCAAGTTCAGTTACAGAGTTTTCCGATGCCATGCTGGACAGAATATAGCTTTTTAAACAGTAATGGTGGACTGTTACTGTAAGATAATGAAAGCAAAATGAGCCTTTCTGTCAGAGCTCAGTCCTTTGGCAATTGCAGGAAATATCCCATTTCTTTTTCATCTGCCAGAAAGACTTCCGCAAAATTGAGAAGTCTCATTATCTTTAAAGGTGAAGCAAAAAACGCAGTTCTTTCATACTCCCCATGTATAAGAGATACTGGTATAAAACACATTTATGAATACTATGCAAAATGTCAAAATACATTTGAGAGAGAGAATCCCACTCTTTTGCTATTATCATTAGCTGTTTCGCCAAGGAGTATTTCAGTCTTAAAACTACAGGAGAACTACCTGCTGATGCAGTGACTCGTGAACTTCTACCTATCTGAAGACAAGGTAGAGGGGTGGTAGAGCTGTTACCTTCCTTTGCAATAGCAAATCTATATTCCTTTTAGTAACTCTTTACTGCATGACTTCAGTTTGTAGTGGGTCCAAGTTTTTGCAAAAAAAGGATATAGGAGACAGTGGGGAGGATTAAGTTTATCTACAAACCAGTAAATCACTGGGAAGGAAAGCAGTGTCTCGTATTTCATGCAATAGGAGGGAGATGGTTTGGAGGGCATAGGGTGGGACAGTGGGAACTCTCTGTGTTGCTCTGTCCTCTGTCAGTGAGGGTTAAATGGTGTGGTTAGCACTGTTCTAATCCTGCTTCAGTATCCATCATAAAAAGTGGTATGGGCAATAGGTGTTTCCTGTGTTGTGAGAAGGAACACTGATCAGATTTTCTCATATTCACCAGCCTGCTGCTTCTGCTGCCTTCTTGCATTACTTGCAGCAATATCACATGTTCCCTGTTCTTAAGAAAATGTAATCAAAATTAAAGCTATTCTATTTATAAACACTTCTGTAAGCTTAAAAAACTTCAGAACATGGCAAGAATAACTGTTTTTCTTCCTATCGTGAAAAAGAAAAATAAAACTTACACCTGCTTTTCCTAAAGAATGATGAAGAACCACACTGCCATGGGAACTAAACAGAATGTTTTGGGCTTCAAATGCCCCATTTAGGAAGCAGAAGCGTGTCTTGGTATACTATTTAAAACAAACAAATCCAATAAAACAAAAAAATTCCTAGAACAAAAAAAACCCCTTTATTGTTTTTACACCATATATTGACATAAAGGGAGCATGTACAACTTATTATCAGTTGTGTGTGGAAATGTATGGGCTGGTCAATGTCCTGCTGTCATGCTCTCTTTCTGTAGTGGGACAGAAGAGCAGGATAATCGTAGAGATTCTGTTACAAAAGCTTACACTGACATCCCGTGCGCATTAATGACTTCTGAGGTACTGTGATGCTTTCTGTATTGCTTTTATTGGGAGTGGGAAGTTAGCCATGTTGTAGCAGGGGTTGCCAGATCAGTGTGCGTGAGTTGATCATAAAGTCAAAGGAAGACAGATCCCTGTTGGCCTTTCCATGATAGGAAGGTGTTTTGCAGGAGTGCTCCCAAAGTGACATTCATTTGATCACTTCTGTAGAAAGCCTACTTACCTCATCACAGCATGTGACCTATAGAAGTAATAGTCTGCTGAATGCTTTGAAGGCTTTGCATTTGTCCATTGTAACAGTATGAAGTTAAAATAGGGGACGCGAGAAGTATAAGTTCACACATCCTTCCTAACACTGATGCCCATGTGTACAGATCATCAATCCACTGAATCAGTTGAAATTTGCAAACATGAAATTCTCCGTTGTGTGTGAGAGATGGTCAGTCAGTCTGGTCCTAGACATTTTGATCTGTTCTTAAGTGTGTTCCTACTAAATGTGGTACTCAAATCTGTTAGTCACTACTTCTGTATTTAAATAGATACTGTGATGAATCATATTTTTGAAATAACTTACTGATGATTTTAACTGAGAAATTAAAAAAAAGTTTTGGTTTATTTTGTGGATTCTAAATCCTTTCTCATAAAGAAAAATAATCAAACCCCCAGTCTTTTGTCTTGCTTCAGTGAAATTGTTTTAGCTCTGATGATAGAAACCCTTCAGTTTCTTCCCAGTGCTGCAAAGAGGCTGGGGTTTCCCACTATTAAGGGCTCAAACCTGAGCCTAGAAAAGACCCTTACGCTGTATGATGAAGCCAAGAATAACTAGGATTCTGCACTGATTTTTTTTTTTAAAACATTCTTTGAAGTTCAGCCTGCATAGAAAATATTTTGGTATTTTTTTTTAATGGCTCTTTGCCGAATTTTGGGGTTTTTTTCATTCCACTTTTAGAGCGCATAGGCGGGTTCAGACAGGAAGTGCAGCCTGAAAGGCTAGGCCAAATCCGGAGGGATTAGTCACAGCAAAAGGCTCCTCTGTGATCCTGAGTTACTTTCTTAGTAGTATGGCAGAAAAAGAAAACATACACATTCTTGTATGTATCTAGATCTTTATGCAAAGCAAATCCAGCAGACAGATGGAAAATTAAATCACCCTGATACAGCATTTAGGAACATTCTTGTCAGTATAAATGCTGATGGTGTTGTCTTTTTGTTTTGGGTTTTAAAAAGCAGGTGATTTTTATGAAACAAAGTCAAAGTTTTTATAAACCGTGAGTCCAACGACAGCACAGCAATATTTTTTATGCTGTGGCTTTTGGAAAAGCTTTATGCTTAAAGGGGAAATTAATACTTTTTGCTTAAGGTACAAGTTCAAGGGTAAGTTTTCACCTACTTGAAGGTGTGTTGAAAATGGATAGAATGTATTTCTCCCATTTGTTTTTTCCCATTTTGCCTAGTGGCCAGTGAAAGAAATTTGTTGAAATTACAAAGACCTTCAACTTTGCTATCCGACTACTTCAGTGGAGTAAGGAAGGTCCTTACTCTCTCTTTACATTAACACTATTTTTTTAACAGTGTTTTTTATCTCCTCATAATGAATGTAGAGAAATCTTTGGAGTTAACTTTAGATAATTCTCTATATGGACTAAAGATCTATAAAGATTCTAGATTGATGGTTTTTGCATGCAAATCCTTTTCACACAATTTATCTGAAACTTTAAGAACAAAAATAGCAAGGAAAGACAAGAAGTTTTAGAAGTCTCATTTAAATGCCTGAACACTTTTAATCAGAAATAAGGAGGAGGCTTTGGTTATTTTGGGGGGTGAGGAGCACTGCTGTTGCTGTGTTGTTTTTTCCCTTACTAAAGAGTAGAGGAGAGTTTATTTGTTACATTCTGTTAATGTGAGATGTGGCTTCTTTGTACTGTCCAAGATGTGCAGGTGTGAACACCCAGAGAGTTTCACAATGAGCACTAATTGTAAAGACTGTTTTTTTTAAAGTTTCCTGCATCAAGTTGCGCAAGTGTCATTCCTAGTAAAACCTGTAAGAATGAGACATGATTTGAAACCACTAGCTCGTGTAGAAAATCAGCTAATTGTCATTTTTTTCTGAAGATTTCCTTTTAAGCTCATGTAGTATAACGAAGTTATACTTCTTTCTTCACAGTCCAAAGGCAACATCTGCTGTGTAAATACTTGTATAGAAATACCATATCTTTGTCTCAAATAATTATCTCATATTCAGAGATCTTATATTGAGGCTAACAGACTGCATTGGCACAGAGGAGCAGAAAAGAGAATTTGTGACATAGCGGAAGCATTTAAAAAGCCTCTCTCCCCTCCTCCTCCTCCGCAAAAGGTAAATGGCAATGGAGTGGTTTTTGTCCCTTTTATAGTTCTGAAAACAAAAAGAACAGCAGAGGGAGCCCCTGCATGGCTGAAATAGTTGGGCTTAACAAAAAGAAAAGAAAGGAAAAAAATCAAGTGCTTGCAGAGGGTGACAAATCTTTGCCGCCCTCTTTTGAGCCTTTGGCATAAAGCAGCAGTTGCTGAAGGCACCTACGGGAGTGGCCTTCCCGAAAACGCACTCCTGCCTTCCCTGTACAACTGAAGTTTTGGAGCGGCGTGGTGCTGCTGCTGACAGGTGGCAGGGACACCCAACAGTATGATCACGAGATGTGCAGGTGATGTTACCTGCAAAATGCTCGTGTGGATCGCTAGGCTATTTGTTTAATTAGTCTTCTAATTGCATTTGGATGTGTGGTATATTAAGAAAGCATTTATCACACTCGTATATATATTTATATATGTAATGTGAGAAGAAGATATTTACCCTGTATGTATCAGTACACAGATTGCTGTCTTTTAGGCATCTGTCTTCTATCAGCATCTTTTGCAGAGTCATAGGAGAATCGTTGATATTTTCCACCCATGTTGCATTGCACTGTATTCTCACAAGCAGTTTAAACCCAAATATGCTGTTTGCTTCACCTTTGGATAATTTTTGTAAGCATCTGATTGAACATGACAGACAGTACTAATGCAAACCTGAGAAGCAGATCTGGAACCAAATAAAGTTTCAGTCTTTAAAGATGTGCTAGAACAGCCTTAATCTTTTAATCCTAGTTCATGGAAAAACATAGTGTGCTGTTCAAGAGACTACAATACACCTTAGTTGTAGCTGCTCGATTATTTGTTGACAAAGCTCTTCTATTTCAGAGTGACTCATCAGTCTGTATACTCTCATCTTAATTTATTTTTGAGATTGTTCATCATAGGCCTTCTGGTTAGACCCCTCAGAACATCAAGTTACCTGGAGAGGTTCCCATTTGACTGTAAGAGACACTAAAAACCACATGTGCCAGCAAATACCACTGGGACTATTAGTTTGGTCTTTATTTTTCTCCTCTCCTAAATTGTTTGAAAGGACTTGACTTCATCTTGCTGTGGTTTGGAGGAAAATGTTAAAGTATGAAAACTGCTAAAATGGGAAAACTACTGTTTCTCCCAATGAATATATCAGGATAATGAAAAATCATGTGCAACCAGCCATCCTTATTGCCTCCCTGTTAATCAGAGTGGAAAACACAGGGGTTTCAAAGGCCATGAAAGAGTTAGGGGTCAGAGTATGATGCGATTCCTACACTTGTACCTGCATTTAGTACCTGTTTGGACAGAAACATAAGAGAATGTTTTGTGTGTACAGGTGAGCTTGTTGTTTATGCAGAGGGCTGTGTGCAGATCAACCGCCAGGCTGTTCCCTGCAGGCAGGTGCATTCATCCACTGAGCTCCACAAGCGTTGCTACGTCTTTCCATTTAACAATTTTCATTGCTGTGTGAGCACGGGATTTGCCAGGATCAGAGGTTACTAGTACACTGCCTTTACTGCTATTTCACTGTGGCCTGTCTGAGTGAGCCAGTCTTGAAATCTGTCTTTTATTTCTCTTTTGTGCTATTGTTGATGGGAGATTTATTTCTATCCTGTTCCTGCTGTCGTTATTTTATATAGGCTCTTGTTAGTCTTTTGTGTTTTTCATTTCCAGCCTCAGGTCAATTTAAGTCTTGTGGCTTTAAATCCTCTTTGCTTCAAGTGTAAAAGTGTTCACCTCTACCTCTGTCTTGAAATTGTAATTACATCAGACAAATTGTGTAAGAATGTAACCAGCATTGGTTGGAGACAAATCTGCTCACTGTCCTTATTTTTCCTGTACCTTTGCTGGCTTAATTTGGTATTCTTCTAATCACTTCTAACTTTTTCCCCTATGATTGATTTAGTTGTAGAAATTTACTGTGAGGGTCCAAAATTGCCTTCTAGGCTTTACTTTTCCATTAGTCATTTGTCTGGTTTTCCTTCTAAGCTTGCCTGTCTGTTGATTTGTATAAGGCATCTTGTTTCATTAATTTTTGTATCTTATCTTTGTATCGTCTTTGCATCTCATGATTTGCACTTTTTATTGAGTAATATGAATTATCTAAGGGATAATCTAAATGGTTGGTGAAGGATACATTGAGACTGGATTTCCAAACTGGAGCTGATGGTCCATTTTGGAGTCATATTTTAATGAAGGACCTGTACCTTCAGCAGGTTTTGGAATTAACCTGTCTGAACTTGTTGCTGTGCTGTATAGGCACCTGGCAGGTCAAAGCAGCGTAACTCTCAGCTCTGCCATGTAATAAAGCAGTCAGTCTCTGTGTATCCCTAAAGCTCACAGTGATGTGCCCTGTAGAGATCTAAATAAATAGATTTCTGTATTCTGTATAATAGTATTATCCAATTCTAGTTCAGATCTCCGATGTGCTACAGCCATGCTAAATTTTTACTCAACCTAATTAACCATCCTCGTTCATTGAAAGCATCATCAGCCGGGAGCAAACCCCCACAGAGATGTTGTGTTGGTTTTGCACAAGTGTAAGATGATAGGGATTTGTGCATGTGCTTAGCTTTTGGGATATGAGTAGTCTCACTGAAGCCAGTGGAACTGTTCATGTGTTTAACTTTAAACATGTTTGAAAGATCAGATCCCTGGTGGCCAATTCTGTACCTGATGAACAAGCAGAAATAAAATCCAGCTTCCACGGCAGAGCTGCAGGAATAGTTAGAAAAAAAAAATCTAAATGCATATCTTTTTTATTAAAGTAGGTAGGCTTTTTATACTTTCAGTGATTAAAAAAAATATCTTTTGTGCCAACTAGATTTATGACTAGGATTAAATATTAAGTTAATTTACACAACAATTGCATATTTGTTAGTAGAAATATTAAACAGAGCTACAAGTCCTGAAAGAAACTTTTCCATCTGGTGTAATTTCTGTATCTTTGTAAATCAACTCTCTTCTGCCTTTGGAAGCACTGAGGAGACTGGACTTAGAAGTGTATTTCCTTACAATTAATTCTTTTTTGTTTGGTAAATTTTGGCAATGCTCTAGATGCACTTCAGAGTGCTGAATGCCCTTTATTTCCTGGTGTCATTACTGATTAATAAATTACTGAGGTGAGTCAGATTAGCTTTGTCAAGAGAAACTACTCATAAAAAAATTAAAAATAATACTTAATCATTTAAGCTGAAACTTTTGCAATACTGCACTTGTGACTGAAAGCCCAGTGTGATATACTGAGTGAAAAGGTTGATTTCTACATCTTGCCTGCTGCATCACACTCCAAAATCTGGTTTGCTTAGGTGTTCTCCCTTTTGCAGCGCTGGCTGCTGAAGCAGTTATCAGCCCACTCTCCCTGCGTGGGCCAGCTGCTTGAACAGAATAACAAGATGTCTGTTGGCCAGAATCTACATTTCTCATGGTCAAACCACAACACTTTGCCTTTTTCTAAAGGTATGCTGACAATGAAATACTGCTCTCTGAGATGAACTTATTCCCTTTTAAGAACATACTGCTTCTCTGAGGGTGTTTATTTTTCCCATTAAAGTTTGATTGTGGCCCTAATCCCTCACTGTCAGATGACATGCTCTCACTCAAATCCTTTAAGGTTTTAAAGTTTCCAAACTACATCTGCAGACTTGCAGTTGTCCTATTTTATAGAAACAAAAATACATCCTTAGGGAAAAGGAAAGTGAGGTTTGAGGTTTTTTTCTGTCTTTCTGAGAAGTGATTAAAACATCTAGAACGGAAAGGGAGCTTCATCTTTAATAGTGGAGAAGTGCCTACCTAGCTCTTGCTTTGAGCTTCACACCAGTACTGCTAGCGACAGCAGACTGACTGGTCTTTGGAGCATGCACACTTGGAAAATGAAGTATGTCTCATTTTGATGTAATCCATTGGAGAAGTCAGTCATGCAAGAACAATTTCTGTCCAGAAGATCAGTAGACAAACCAGGCCTGTGGTCAAGTTTTTATTCTTTAATGATTTTTTTTCTTATTTTAATCATTATATTTAATGGAATTACCACCTCATTTGTATTCCCAGAAAGAGTGATGTTTATTGCTGCTCTCAATCTCAGTGAAGAAAAATAATCCTGTTTTAAATCAAACACTTGTTTATATGATCTAATAGAAAACACCAGGCGGTATATCAAATTCAAATGGAAAACAGATGTATTAAATTGACAGTAAGAATAAATTTGTCACAGCTAGAAATGCTTATTGAGATATATGTTTATATACATATGTGTGTGTATATATATAATTTCTTCTTTTTTTGAGGGTTGGAGGAGAGGACAGGAAAAGAACATTGCTTTAGAGAACGTCACCAAAGGGATGCAGTGTAGTTGCTTCAGATTTGAAATGATCTGTTAAGAAAGTATGGGAACAGAGACTAGGCACACATATAAAGTTTTAATTTAAGGATTTGAGGATTGAGTTTCAGGGTTGGAGTTTTTAAATTGTTTTAGTTTAAGCAGTCCAAAATGTGTTTGCAAAATTTCTCAAACTGTGGAAAATGTGGTAATCCTGAAGTACTTGGGGAAAAAAGATTGCATTAAACTGATACAAGACATTCCAGTTTGGGAAAAGAGCATCTCTACAATGCTTCCTACCCAGCAGTCAGTGAGACTTTTTTTACTTTAGATTGTGGCTCAAAACCTGTGCTGGATGGACTTGTAAGTCCTCATTTCCACACACACCTTTCCATAATGAACACACTCTTAAAAACAGGTCTCAAATGCTTTACACACATTTTAATGTAACTGTCAAATTAGTCCAGTCCTAAAGCACAGATGCATCCTTTCCTGTCCTACATTAAATTCCAGCTCAGTCTTTTAGTACCAGCAGATTTCATTTGACTGTACGCTGACTAAGTATGCAATGTGATTCTGTCACCTTTAGAAAATCTGGGACATGCTATACCTTTCTTCCACTCCTCAAAAATTTCAGATAGCTTTTCTTTGAATTTACCATGCCTACATTTTTTTCTGATCTTTTCAGAGCCCGTCTGACATAATGCAGCAGGTTGACAAAAGGTTTTAAAATCTGTTTTGTACAACATGGCCTCAAGTGATAGCGAAAATGTAAACTCTGCCACAGATGTCTGAGCCCCTCGCAGCACAGAGCAGGAGGACTCCTGGGCTGACAGTTGAAGGTTCCTGATGTGGGGCTTTTTACCAGGAGAGCTCCCCAGCAGCATCTGAACCTTGGAGGGTGCTCCTGCACTCGTGGTTCCTCAACTACAAATCCAGCTAGTGCTGCTGCTGTGCCAATAAAGATGGTCTGAGGAACTATTAGGAAAGAGTAGGAAGGAACCCCTATATGAAGAGGTGGAAGAAACCTGTGATTTCACTCCAGTCACCTAAGTTCACATCCACAGTATGCCGGGGAAGGCTTTTGCTGACTTTTGACTTTCAGGAGTTGAATGCACTTTAAAGAGATGCTGTACTTTCTCCCCTCCAGTCTAGGATAGGTTCAGAGTATTTTCTGTCACCTTTCAGCTCTGGATATCTGAAACACATCTTGCTGACAGAACTGAACTAATAAGCTGTAGAGGTATCTGCTTTTCTACACTTAATTTTCACTGATGTTTTAGAGGGGAATTGTGATACGTTTCAGAAAGAATGTATTTGAGAGCAGAAGGTTGATCAGATGGCATTTTCTTGATGCCTGTTTCATCATCAGGTGTTTTTTCCTGGGTCATTACAGGTTAGATGTCCCCTGCAGTAGAGCCTCTTGTGTGAAGACATCTAGAATAGTGCTCTAAATTTCATGTCCTTTTTAATGTTTAAAATTTTGGGAGGTGGGGGATTGTGTACAGCATGAGTGAGTGTTGTATAGTATCAGTAGTGATTTACAAAATGCATACTGGAGAAGATGGTTCACTCTAAGCTTATTGATTACATATCAGGACAGTGTTAATATTTTGGTGACAGAGAGATTGTGAAGTGACAGTAGAATAGTTATATAATCAGCTATAAAAACCCCTGAATTTATTAATCTTTTTAGGGAGACAATTATTGATTTAGAAACGTGTCTGTATGTTCAGTGCCTGTCATGGGTCTGTGCACGCTGGAATAATCAAGAAGAGCTTGAGAAATTTTAGAATAGNTTTTTTTTTTTTTTCTGGGGATGGCCTTGTGAAAAAGTAGTGACACACTCTCCTGAATTGGCAAAGAACAGAGGCATCCCTGCACGAACAGCCCTGTCTCCAGCTTCCTGGTGAGCCTTTTCTCCTTGTTTCTTGACTGAATTCAGCTGAGGTGCAAAGTGAGCACTTCACATTGAAGTAACCTTGAATGTGCTGGGTGCATGTTCAGTAGTTATTAGTTCTGAAATGTGAATTAATAGTCCTGAATCCAAATGCTGCATACTGCTGTTTGTAAGGTATCTCTTATAAGGAAATGAAGGCATGTAAAGGGATGTGCCCAAGGATGCAGACAGGGTCATGAAGGAAGTGCATGAGACTGATTCCTGACCCCTCATGTTCAAACACAAGTAGCAGACAATGAATTTCAAACACATGAGCAACTGCACAATATCCTTTTACACTGATATTTAAAATAATAATGCAAAAAGAAAAATTCCAGACATCTTTCCTGTCTGCTGATTGTATTCTTTCACTTACTCCACATGCTAGCACTCTCTTGTTGCTTTATTTCAGTACCTGCTGTCTATTTTTTTAACCTGATTTTTCTTGATTGACTTTTTCTGTCTTGTCTCCACTAGCTTCAGTGCATTGCATCCTTTCCTTTTACAGATATCTCGCTGCTTTCCCTCATGATCCCAGTTATGCTGGGATGTCAATGACCCTTTGGCGTAATTAAAACCTTTACATTTAAGGACTAGGTAAATAAGGAGTGGGGGAAAAAGGGATGTGAGACAAAACCAGGAACTTGAGGATCATATAGCAATTCTTGTTATATAAGAATATAAAAGAGCTACATTATTGTCACCTTCGACTTTGCTTCCCCACCTATTTGTTTCATGCTGTTCTGTTATTTTGAATTGAGTTTATCCCTCTATATTTGCTCCAGGTTTTAGGCCCTTACAGCATTTAACAATAATTAATAAAAAACACTAATTACTCATAAATAATTCTAATTAGTCATAGTGAAGATATAGTAAGTACGTGCAGATGTGTCAGGAACATAGAGTTGTGCATCTCTTGTTTTGTAGCTTGGCTCTTATCCACAGTTAGAAGCAGGGAGAAGAAGAAATGCTCAACACAAATCCAGATGTGCACAAACAGGACATCTGTCTCAAGTATACATAGCATGCATGCCCTTATTTAGGGGCACTTGACCACTCAGGCTTTCTGTCTGTGATTGTTATGTTTTATTAGTGCTCCTTCTATAGATTTTGCAGGAAGTAAGTGTCTTCAAAGATAAGAATTTTTATGTAGGAGGAGAAGTATCTACAGCAAACCAAAACACACCGAGAAATTTGAGCAAGCAAGGGAGGTCTTTCTGTACCTCGACCAGTAAAGATCAGCGTGACTTAGGGTTGAGCTTCTTTTTAAGANGTAGTATCTGAGCCTAAAAAGACCTTTTGAAAAATGTCTAGAAAACAAAAGGGAAATTCTGTCTATCAGAATATCAGCCTTCTTGTCTTTACAAAGTTATTCTTTACAAGCAGCAGCATTAAACAAACTGATAAGTTGATAACAAAGGTCAATAATATTTTTCTGAAATTATAAATCTGGAAACCATTGATCCCGTTACACTACTGTTGCAAAGATTGCTGAATGATTTCTCTTAATGGCATCAGCCTATGTAAAGTTCAGCCAGCTCATTTGTGTTGTACTCATACGGTCATAAAGGCCCTTGCCCTCATACAACAATACTGTTATTAGAACATAATGTTCTCTTATTTATTGAACTGTACCAGCTGTAGTATTTGCTGTAGTTGTTATTTTAATTTTTATTACTCATTTATTTATTATGTTGGAAAACAGAAGCATGTTGCTACTCAGGAGTAGCTTCTGTATGAGTCATGTTGGTACAATGGCACACACACAACACAAAAGATGTAGAAGGTGCAGTGTTGACTGTTACCCTCCTCAGTTATACCATATTAAAAAAAATCAAAACAAAACAAAAAACCAAATATTTGATTTATAAGTCTAGCTTTGAAAAATTGCTGAAGCAGTGGATTCAGTTATAACATGTAGTGTTTAAATTTCCAGAAAGCCATAGATGTTCCTAAAACTTTCAGGATGAGGCAGTTACATCTTTGGACTCAGTATTTTTGAACAATTTTACAGCATATTTAGAGAATTTTTGGTTTCCCCTGATAACATGCAAACTTGCAAAATAATCTCTCTGAAGCTTGAACAGGTATTGCTAATTGTTGGACCAGCTCATGAATTTGGTGATTTATTAATACAGAAGCCTTGAAATATTATCAGGATGTAGCCTAATATCTGTTTGCACCATTAAATTCAAAACACAGGAAAACTCTCCAGGAAATAAAATAAAGATGCAGTTGTGTAATTTTTTTTGTCATATTTTGAACATGTTGACAGTAAATGAGGCATTTCTAAATTACTATGTATATTGAATTTGCAGCTGTGTAGTTGTATTTTAGCTTTTGTCTGTATCTGTGGAGGCATTTTTAATAATTGTTATTCAGCAAGGTAAAAAAAGATATTGTTCAATTCTGTTAAACTGAGGTTTGTACTTCATAGAAATCTTTTCATAATTTTTGAGTTGTGCCTATACGTTTTGCTTTATCAGTAAAATATGGTACTCATAAAATTAGTATGCTGCAGAATATAAGAGAATGTCTTGCTTTTACAGATCAGAGATGATTCTTTTTCTGCTCCTCAAAGGCAATTGGAACAAGAGAGAGACAAAGATTAATCATAGTGTTTCCATTGTTAAACCTCACTTTTTAGATTATGCTACTTTAGCACTAGAGTACTTAGCACTGTGTATTTCATATCCAAAAATTGTATTAATTCACGTTTTAGGAAATAAACAGGAGTTTAAAATAAAATCCTCCCAGATCATCTGTTGTTTTGAAATCTAAAGGGCTCTATAATCCTTTAAATCTGTAAACACTAACAAAGAGACCATTGTCACTAAATCAAATTCGTCTTTGCAGAAACAGCATGCTACAGAGTTCCTCACAGATGATAAATGCTATTTAGTGAGCCAGCCTCACCTCTGGTGTAACTGCAGTGTCCTAGTACACCAACCAGTGATCAGTTTGGCTCATATCTTGAAAACAATTAAATGTTTGTGAAACAATGAGTTGGACATCTCCCAGCTCCCTGGTTGAGTAGTTTTTCTCTATCATTTCTATAGACTGTTGCTTTGTTTAACATTTAAGGTTATATTAGTTCAGTTCTTAATACAATAGCGTATTTGGCAAGAGTATCTGAGGATTAATTAGTCAATGTTTGCAGAAGACTTTGAAAATGTGAAGTGTTATGGGAGCATAAATGAATGTAGCTGCTTTTTATCTGGTCTTGGAATAGGTGGTACCTGCGGAATGCTATTCTCATGCTTGGCAAATGTTAACTTTCTGTGGATCTTACTGTAGGTAAATTCAGAGTTTTGAAGTTAATTGGTTCTGCTTTTTATCAATGATTCATAACTCTTCTGAGGCTATTTCTAAGTGGCCTCAAAAAAAATGTTCAAATAAATAGTTGGTTTACAGCAAACTGCACACATGAAATTCATAAAAGGGCTCAAACAGCCAGTGGAAATATTTTAGGGGTCCTAAATAAAGATCTGGGAATTCACTGGATGTATTTATAACATGGAATTTGGCATTTCTCACAGGACATACAGGTCTTCAAAAGTATTAGATTATTTATGAAGCTGATATAATGCAATTTATGAGTTTTCACACACTGACTTGTAAGTGTTACCTCTTCCCTGCAGTGAAGATTTCACGCTGTTCCTTCCTCTGTACCAGGCTTGTTGTGAGATAAAACCAGCTGAGGTGCTGGTAAGCTGGGGGTAGGTGGCAGAATTAATATCCAGGTGAGCTATAGAAAGTCTTCAAAACATAATCAACTCTAGTGCTTTAAGAGAACTAGATTGAAAATGCAGTTTCAAGGTGAAAGGTTATTGTGCCCAACCTTATCTCTTGGAGATGTTTTATTCCCCATGCTTTTCCCTTTTCCAAGATTTAGAATATACATTGATATTTTCAGAAGTACTCCCCTGTATAAGATAGTAAGTCTTCACATCTAAACATTTCTAAAAAGGCAAATGATGGATTGCGCAGTGGACATTTTCCCATCTTCCTTTCACACTAGCTTCAATAATTCTACAGGATTGTAATTCTTGGAGGTGAGATATGAGACTTCAACTGACGACAGCAACAGACAAAAATTTAGAGGCAGCACAGTTCCTTCAAACAGACATTTCCCAGACAGACTGATAACACTTCAACTTTTAAGTGACACCTCTTCTTAAAATCTCTCTAACTACAAGAAAACAAAGGTATAGTGTCATACAGTGTCAGGTGTGAAGTAAAACATGATTTATCTTTAGTGTTTTATTATTCCTCATTTGCAGTTTGTGTTTTAGCAAATACTATTTTTTCCAACCTCTTTCATTTGACAAAAGGTATGGATATCTCATCTGTCTTTTTTTCTTTTTTGTTTGCTGACGCAACAATTTGCTGGCAACTGCTGATTTTTCTGTCCTAACATCTCTTAACATATGATGTTCTTTACTATTTTCTGCTTTCTTTAGAAGTAAATATCCCCTATTTTTGGTCTGTGGCACCATTAAAATTGCAGTTCAGACTATATTATGAATGAATGAGGTTCCCTTTTATTTATAAGATTATTTTTTTTTAAAGAAAAGCACAAAACCATTGTTATGTNATAATGCAAACTTCTGCAGTCAATGATGGAAATATTAACAAACATAAGAACCAGTTAAATGATAAATGTTCAATGGGGCACATCTGTTCCCCTAAGTGTTAAACTTTTCTACAAGGGCAGACCCTCAGAAGTTCCACTGTTCCCTATAAACTGAAAAACATTCACTGCTTAATAACATCGCATTAACCCAGAAAAGTCTAGTAGTATGTGGCTAAACCTGATTCTCTGTTCAACTACATGATTGCCTCCTCCTGTCTCTGAGAAACTGCAAGTGAAGTTTCTTCCATCTGTATACAACCTTCTATTTTAAATAAAACAGAATACCTAGATGTAATGTATTTTTTTTTAATCTTATCCCCACAGTTGTACTAAAAGTTCCACATAAATTTCCTTGATACTTGTTGGGTTTACCTGGAGTACTTCAAGTTTCATATACAGAAGCTTGACCTAAATTTGACAGGTCAAAGTCAAAATTTTTGAGAGGGGTTTCTACAAATATCATTCTATAGGAGTTATGGAAAATTCTACAAATTATCTAATGAACCTGTTTCTTAAGATTTTGTTTCACCTTTTTAGATCCTTTTGAGATACAATCCCTGCTGCTCTTGAATGGGCCATTGAATAATGAAGTTGATGTCAGGCATGAGCGTTAGCCTTGCTTGATGACCTATCCCAGGGATGTAGGGAGGAGGAAGCAACAAAAGCAGAGTAGGAATAGTACTCACAGTTCTTTCATTAGCTCTCTTGCTTTCACAAACCCAATATCTTTCTCTGCTAAGAGCTTAGACACCAGTATAATTGTTAACATACTGCTAGCCCTGCTTCAGTCCTTCCTGTAGTTTATGTTCTTTTCTGTTCCAAAGTTTTAGAATATGTTGTACTGTTCTAGGTCAGCTTTTTTCTGAATTCAGGCTTCTGTGAGTACAAGTGCCTTGTTGCAATTGCTGCCTTCAACACCAGGATTATTTGCTTATCTCTGCCTATACTTATTGCTATACTTTAGATCCTATGCTGAAATGTATTTATGCTAAATTTGATGTAAAGGTGATAACCTTTTCCAGTCCCACTTGGAGGATGAATGTTGATCTCAAGTTTTCCCTGTCGCTTTGGTAATGAAAATACCTAACAAGGAAATCTGACTTTCATGTTGCTACCACTTCTGTAGACTCTTTCCTATAACGGTGTCATAGCCACAGTCTATTTCTGCTTTTGTGGGATGTAACAGTGGACAAATATTTGTTTGTTACCAGTTAAAGCAAACCTTTGTTCAGCTACACGTTGTCAGCTTTAAGAGAAGCTGTTGATCAGAAAAAGTCTATAGACTTTTTTTCCTAATCTCTGGTTCTTTTCTGACAGTTAGGAGGATCAGTGTTTAGATTACTTCCAGAGAAGGGACAGCCCTTTCTGCAGTGACTGGAAAATGTCAAGGGGTCATCTGAGAGTGCATCCACTGTTTGAGCCTAGCAGGAATGTGTTGGGGTTTTTTTGTTGGTTTTTGGTTTTGTTTTTTAAACTTCCTTTTCACCAAGCTTGTCACAATCTGTGAAAAATTGAGTTGCAGAATGGTTAAGAATGTTTACAAACCTTAATACTAGACAAACTGGGAGCTACTGCACTTGAGTCACAA
>VZTO01023347.1:46013-63346 GCA_013400615.1 Syrrhaptes paradoxus | reverse complement strand
TCTTCCTCCACCATGGTGGTTCAGCTCAGGGTCCCCATGGCTCTTTGGATGCTTCTCCCCTTGCTGTTATTCCCACCCTAGGAAGCAGAGGACACACAAACCAAACCTGCAGCACGCAGCGACAGCAAGAGCATCTCCTGATCCAGGTGATGGCTACAGGCTAAGATGCTTCATTCCTCTCCCATACAGTTACCAGACCCCAGGTTATATAAGATTTTGAACAAAGAGAGCTAACAGGTCACTTAAAGAACATTTTGTTTCAAGCCTTTGTCCCCAGGCCTCTGGAGAAAGGGGACCACAATTTTTGCCTTAAAATGTCGTGGCTTAAATTCAGCCCTGGACTGAACTAGGGAGAAAATATGGAGAAAAATTTATGAGCTACTTAAGCCCTTGAACTGCTCTATAACTTTTTATATGCCATGATTGCATTAGGTGCACTACTCTGGCAGCCCGGTTCAGTGCGGAGAACTGTAAGGCTCCACGAGAACCTGTCTAATGAGGAAATTGGAAAAAATTATCTAGGACAGAACTTCGTTATTCTGAAAAAAGCCCCAACCTTAAGTGTTAAGGCAGAACAGATGAATAGCATACTGAGGTTTTATTGCATTTAATTGCACGATTTATTAAACACTGACAATTTCTCTTGAATAACCCCTTTCACTGGCTTTATTACTTTCACAGGGTAGTGCATGATGTAAAGAACCAACCCTTGGGGGAGAGGTTGGAATTGCTTCAATTATATTTCATATTAGTGGTCAGCAGCGTGATGCCATGTAAGCTGCCCAGACAGCCTAATCTAGCGGCGAGCCGATGGGAATGGCAGTTTTCAGGAGCATACGGAGGATGAATCAGATTTTGGGGAAAAGAAAAAAAAAATCCCATGTGTACCCAATCCCTCCAGCGATGCCAGACAGGAAATAAAGCAGCGAGGTGCCCTAACGTGATTGCACCGAGCTTTCACATGTGCTGCAGCAACAGCTGAAGAGTTCAGTGCTGTTTATCTCGCCTTTACTACAGCACGTAGTTCCTCATCAGTGCCCTTGGAGACACAGAAAATAGAAAGGAAAAGTACCTGCATGTCTCAGTGTGCCACAGGTGAGGCGGACTCCTGCAAATCAGGGTTTTCGGTCGGGCTCCTCCTGGCACCGGCTGTGACAGAGGTGGCTGTGACAGTCACTAGCTTGGTGCTACCTTTAATTAATGAGGGATGGACACAAGCCTCCCTTTTTCCCCCTCAAATTGTAATTCCTCTCGCCTTGAAATGGCAGCTTCGAACGATTTGCCTAATTAACTGGAAGGTTATCTGCGCTTAATGCACTCTAGGTGCCCTTCACTAGAATAGAGCTTCCCACAACTCACATCCCCTGCCAAGGACACCAGACCTCCTGGGAGGATAGGGTTAAATTACACCCCATGGCCACCTCCTGCACACCCACAGCCAGCAGCCCCAAAGTTCTCACCCCCCCACAAAGTTCCCCCTACCACTGACTGCTTGCAGAGGGCTGAGATCAGCACGAGCTTCCACAAAGCTGTGGCTGCCCCATCCCTGGAGGGGTTCAAGGCCAGGCTGGATGAGGCTTTGAGCAACCTGGGCTAGTGGGAGGTGTCCCTGCCCATGGCAGGGGGGTGGAACTCGATGATCTTTAAGGTCCCTTCCCACCCAAACCACTCTGTGATTCTATGATCCTCTAATTCTGAGGTGCAATGAGTTCTCCCAGGTATCATTTGCCATCAGAGCCAGAATCATTTCAAACCACAGAACTGTCCAAGTGACAATCCGTCTTGACCCGCATCTCAGGAAGATGCTCAGCCTGAGAACAGCACCAAGCAGGGAGGCAGGACACACATGAAGTCCCAGCTCCATTTCCAGCCCCCAGCCCCGGGGAGAGGCACGCCTGTGAAAACTAAACCAGTGGGGAGAATACACTAATAAATTTAAAGGACTGCCAAAAAAGTTCACAATGTGTGTTACAGCTACATCTGGCCAAATAATTCACTGCGAATAATAATACATTTGGCAAAAGCTCCACGCAGGATGAGAGAGGAACAGAATAAAAAGGAAACAAACTTCCACTGGCCGGAAAGCATTATGGAGTCAGGGGACAGCTAGACTTCCCATATTTTTCTCCCTATAAATAAAATGTTCTTCCAACATTAATCTCATTCAGGGAAGCAGAATAAAGCTCACATTAAGCCTATGGTAAGGATACCTTTTAGAAAGAGCAGCAGCTGGAAGTTTGTGCTGATACCAAGGACTAACCAAAAGCAATGAGCTCTCCTAAGTTTTCTGCGGTTGCTTTTCTAAAATGAATCAACACCAGGAGAGAAAAAAACCCCACTCATGACGTGACACACAGGACAGCTGAGCGGAAGCACTGCACGTTCCCCCTCCTGCAATGTTTCTGCTTCCATCCATTCTTTATCTTGATTTCCAAGGGAGCTCCCCCCCCTCCCCAGGTAAATGTTTAATCAGCACTGGTCTCTGCCCGGCAGCGTGACGGCTGGAGCCAAACCTGGGCACCCTGGACACGCTGGTGAGAGCACGTCACAAATACCATCTACTCATTAACCAGGAAAACAAATAAAAGAAAATCAACTCCACCTCTGCTTTTTTTTTTTTTTTTTTTAAATTAAGAGGCAGCAACAGCAGCTCATCTGAGTGAAAAGGGGAGAAAGCAGGCACTGGGAGCCCCCCAGCCCCTGCTTTGGGACAGAAAAACTGTCCCTTTGTGGTTCCCCATGCAAAGCAAACGTGACATCGAGAGCGTGCACCGAACCCCAAGGTTAATGTGCTCCCAGCACTTCACGGAGATAAGAGCCCCAAAGTGATGAATCAGCAGCAGAAAATCAAGCAGCAAATATTTCACCCGTGCAGGGGAGGGGGGGACACATCAGCCCATGGATGGAAAGGAGCAGCACCCGGCACTTCCCACCTCCATCCCTCCGCTGCTCCACGGTTCAGCCCGGCAGCATCTTCCCCAGCCCCTGGCTCCAGCCGGCACCTTCCCCAGCTGCTCCCCGCTCCGTCACCTGTCCCTGTGGCCACCGCAGCACCAGGCGAGGCGGGGCGAGCCCGAAAACACACCTGGGCCAAGGCATGGGGCTGCCCCCGGGGCGGGGAGAGCCTCACCTGGGCAGGGCTGAGCCTGCGGAGCACAGCCTGCCCGGCCAGGCTTGCCTCACCTGACTCACTCCCCAAACCGCGAACACAGCGGTAGGCTTTGGATGGGCTCAGAAAAGGAAGAATCAGGTTTGGTTTGGTTTTTCTGGGGGGATGAATGGCACTACCCTTGGCTTGGCTGCCCCTACAGCATCCATGTCCATATGGGGTCCCTATACATGGCAGTTCCATGGTAGTTCTCAAATCCCTTCTCACACCTGGGGAATGCAAAGCAGAGGAGAACAGGTGAGTCCCGCTATGCCCAGCAATAATCCGTACCCCACCTCTTCACAGGTCACCCCATGGGTGGCACCCACCCTACAGCATCAGCCCAGCACGCAGCAGACTTTTCCCAAAGCCAGAGACCTCAGAGCGATTAAAACAGACATTTCCCCCAAGGAATCAAATGTTTTCTTCATCTCTGGACAGCAGAGCCCAGCACAAACAGTTGTCTGTGCTGAAGCCCACATACTCCCTGGTGAGGCAGCTCCCTTGTTTCTCAGCATCCTAAGGGCAGACCAGTTAAATCAGGGCAAACAAGACTTTTCCCATCACTGGATATTTCTGCCCTGGAGAACAGCTTGAAAAGATCTGTGCAAACACTGCACCCATGTTTTTTACAGAGCACATCTCCCAAGACTGATTAGCTTGGCAAGTAGAGAACTGAGAAAAAAAAAGAAAAAAGAAAAAAATTAAAAAAGAAAAAAAACCAACAAAAAAAAGAACAAGAAAAAAAAGAGAAAAAGAAGTCCTAGTGGTCAGAGACATGACTCGAAGCACTGAGTCTCGTTCCTTGCCACATGAAAAGCCCTGCCGCTGCGTGGTGGTCTCGGAGAAGAAAGGAGGTCCTGCCAAGGCAGGAGTTGGCAGGGAAGTGCCCCAAGCCGGGCTGGAGTCGCGGTGTGATGAAGATGAATGCTGGCTTTGTGTACAGGTAGCTGGGGAGGATTTATGACCCGCCCAGGGGTACGAGCGCGGGCTGTGAATTAAAGCACTGTTGGAGAATTGGGAGGTTGTGACTTCAGTCCCAGGTCCTGCGGAAAAGGACAGGGCAGATTAGTCTATATGGGCTCTAAAAATAAAAAAAAATGCCAAAACTTTCTTTAAAACATGCATTTTGTGAGTGCTAGCCTTGGTGGGACCCTGCTTGCCTCCCCTCCCTTTGAGAGCAGCCTCAGGGCTGCCGTAAATCGCGCTGGGCTGTAGGAACTGCTCGGGCAGCGCGGTTTGGCCGGTTTGGCCGTGGTGTTGTACAGATCAAACGCTGCAGAAGTGGAAGCCGACTTTCTTCTCTGGCTCCAGACCATTCTGGGTATCGCCTGATGATAAAGGGCTGGTGCTGCTCTAAATCACCTTCTAATGGGCCCCCACAATCTCCTTGAGAGAAACCAGACAGATACATCAGGAGATGACAAAACAGGACTTTACACCCTTCCCAAAATGCTGGAGGAGTGCAGGTAATCCCTCCAATAGCTCTTCCCCTCCTGCCCCACCTCTCCCAGCAGCGCTGGTGCCTCCCATCCATCCCCAGCAAGCTGCAAACGGCCACGAACAGAGACATCCCAGCGAAACACAATGCCCACCGTGGCCATCACGCTGTTAGAAAGGGAGAAGTTCAGAGCAAGAGCTTGGGGTTTGGGGTGGGTTTGTGCATCAGAGGCACCGACCCCGAACGGGAATTCCCAGGCACAGCCCTGACACAAATAAAACCAAATTCCACTGCTGAGAGCAACAGCACCAAACGCTTCCTAAACACAGAAAATCTTCCCAGAACAAACCATTTCAGCCTGTTCAAAAAAATTTGGTTTTTTTTTTGCAGTGATGCAATTAGTATCTTATACAGACACGTCAGTCCAAGGGCTGCAAGCACAACATTCAGCAGACTTATTTTCCCTTCATTATTTATTTCAGCTGCTTAGTGACTGGTGGGATTTGTCATATATTATAGAGACTTGGGAGGTTTTGGTTTTTTGGGTTTCACCTAGAGGGGTTACTAGAGACCAGCAATAACAGCAGACCTTGGGAATGTGATTTGTTCCTAATCTGTCAGGCTTTTAGAAAGGTAAAGACCAGGGAAATTTTGGGGCAAACCAGTCTTCTTCAGAAGACAACTGGATTCAGATATTGCCCATGACATAACTGGTGAGAAAGTTAGCCCAGTGTCATTATAGACTGGGGATGGTCTGGCAAGTGGGACAGCACTGGGGGAACCAGGGAAATGGCTGCTCCTGGGTCCATGTATCTGAAAAAAAAAACCCACCTCAGAACCCAGAAAAATGGGCAAAGTGGATAGCAGGGCACAATCTTGTGCTGGGGGGAATTCAGCTCAGGTTTTATGCCTTATTCTATCTCCAGGAGGATCAGAGCATCCATCCCAGCCCGGTTCCCTGCACATCTCACCATTTTTCTGCCAGGAGGTCATATCGTGTTTATCCAGCAGAGGGGGAGATAGGATCACTTGTTCCACCACCGAGCCTCTTGCTCTGTCTTGCGTTACTGGTATTAACAAGAAATACAAGCAAATGCAGTATTACTGATCCCTGCATTCAAAAAACTAACACTTTCTTTCACTGGCCAGGCCAAGGTGTTGTTTAGGAGGAGCCAATATCAGTGCCTACGTGGCTCCTTCAGTAGTTTTAAGATCAGCTCCATCAAAGCATCATAGCAAGAAGAAGAAGAAAAATTTAAAAATCAAGAAAATGAATGTAAAGCCTTGCAGTGTTTTGGGTTATCTATCCGAGCTACAAGGCTGTCTCTGCAGCATGGTCCTGATACTACCCCTAAGCACGTACTTTCTTTCAATACAGCCCATATAATGGCTCGTGTGTCCCATATAATGGCTCGTGTGTTTAAGGCTAAGTGTTTATGCTGGCAGAAGGTATGTTATCAGACCGGTTCAGTGACACCAAAGGACCAGCATGTCCATCACTAGTGCTCTGGCCGTCTGCTGGTCCTTAGGTGGACCTTTTCCACGCATCTCTGCGGCCACTGGGTTCAGTAACTGGGACAGGTGCTTGATGCAGATAAATGACACAGGGGCTGGCCAGCCCTGCTATCAGGACACCACCACTACCTGTGTGTGGGACCATCACCATGACAGTGGCCACTCCTGCCAGCACCTGCAGGTAGCGTTTGCTGTCACCCTGCTGACATGGAGGATGATGACCAGGGTCAAGTACAGCCTGTGGCATCCTCTCCCTGCCCTGCAGTAATGCCGCACACATGGACATGAGACCTTCAAGACTGTGGAAACATCACCTAGCACTGAGCATCTGCTCAGCACCGTAACCTAAAGAAAAGGCAGGTGTAATGAATTCGCTAAATACTTCTACTAGTCTTCTGTTTGCTATACAATATAAACCCTTCTTTCAAATCTAAACCCTTCTCTTGAAGATATCTGTGCTGGGATTTTGATTTTTGCAGTTGAGAGATGAAGACCTTGGTAACCAGCTTTTCTTCCTTGGCAAAACAGAAGTTATTTTGCCAAGCTCCTGTGCAGAGAAAGCTCTCCAGCGCCTGCAGAGAGGATGAACTGAGAAAGCCCATGTGTGCTGTGAAAGCACGTGTGAAACAGCAAACTCTCCAAGGGCAGAGCTCCAATTGCTACGCACAATTTCCTCCTCTTGCCATATCTAACACCCCTGTAACCTCTGTACATTGCAACCATCTCCATATTGTGTAAAAAGAAAAAAAACCCAAAAAAACCCAAAAAACACCCTAGCCCTGAATGCTCTGCACATTTCCCTGGGGAACCAGAAGAGAACAAACAGCCCATGGCAGGTGTCAGTCACATCGCTTAATGCACGACAGCAAAAAGCTGGGATACAACTTTGGGGGTGTGCTGTATCGAAGAGCATGCTAAAGAACAGGACTCTGCCTTTAGATGGTGATGGTCTTCAAGTCAGGAGCAAGACTCAGATTTACAGTATTACATGAATAATACACTACCAAAAATTATAAATAGAATATTAGCATGAGCAGGATAATTATTTTAAGTAACTGCATCCCCTGCAGCAAAAACCATATTAATACACTAAAAATAAAAATCTACATATAAAGAAAGTACATATGAATATTGCTGGACAACAACAACATTATGCTAGGTCTTGTAATAACTTCACCCTGGAGCAAGGCTCGAGTAGACAGCCACGTTACCAAATGTGCCATTCAGGGGGTATTGAAAAGATCCATGCACACCGCAGGCAGGAATTAATTCCCATTGCTGGGGCAAAGAGACTGGAGGACTGACTTGGAGACTTGTTGAAGTGGAACAAAATCCTGTCTTGCAAAATAAAAAACTGGGTGCCTGAGTTGGTTTACACCGAGTTAATCTGCTCCTGATTGTAGATACATAGGAGTTGTAAACAAGGAGTTAGGTGTCTCCTGAGGAGAGGCTGGAAGTGAGGAGTTCTTCAGCATGGGGGAAACCAGCTTTGTGATGGGAACAGTCACAAAGGGATGATGCAAGCTCACGGCCCATCCCAGCCTGCTCACAGCCCATATTTCCATTCTCCCGAGGAGCCCCAAGACCCCAGCTCAGGGCTCATCCTCCTGAAGGTGACTGTACTGCTGCGAGCCGCAGGATCAGAGCGTTAATTCAGGTCTAGAGGCAAGGATCCAACACGCATTCCAGACAAGCTCAATTCATAACATTATAAATGGAACCATAACTTTTATATATATCGCTTTGGGAACATAACACCTTTGAGAAAGGTTCTTTAATTTCACCTCTAATGCGGTGTGCCTCGCTTTGCCGCTTCAATCTCTCTCACACACCTCCCAACCCCCATCCAGAACAACCTCACCCATCAGTGCAAAATTGTTGTTGTGCCTGATTGCACAAACCACCCCAGCCTTTTACCTGGGAGACGTGCCACAAATAACTTTCGTTATATATAGATGGTGTGTTTTTGATGCTGCTATCAGAAAAGAAAAGATATAATGCTTCGATGGTCTTGCTTAGATGCTGAGGAGGCAGCTGGCGGTGCAAAGCAGCTTTATATCAAAGGGTGGCAGAACTTTGGAAGATCTGGAAGAAGAGAGGTTTGGCAGACAGCCAGGGAGGCTCCAACCATGGGACAGTGGGGTCCATCTCCACCAGCCTTTTATAAGCATCCCTGAAACCTTTTTATGTCTTAACAGCAGCATGCAGAGAGCCTGTGTTGTGTAACAGGGTGGTAACGGTGGGGATTGCCTCGGGCCAGTTCCAATCCCCTGCTTTTCTCCCAGGCAAAAGCAATTTAGGTTTAATAGCATATAAAAAAAAAATAAAAAAGTTAAACCCCTTATTTGAATTGTTCTCGTGTAGGCAAAGAAAGGAGGAGGACTTTCTGAACTCATCTGAAGTGCATTAGTAGGTAAGAGATTACATTAACATACTCTGGAAGGTCACAAAAAGGCAGTTTTCATCTCATTTCACTACAGGGTTTACCCATGTGCTACCTATCTTCGTGTTTAGCAAAGACAAGCCCCAGGGTCATTGTGAACTTTAATTACATTAAAATAACATGGTAAGAGGTCCTTTTATTTTGATAATTTACAATAGCAGCTATTGAAATGAGCTTTGCAATTAATTTGGGAAATACACAAAGTGACACTTCCATCCCAGTCTTTTGTGGACAGAGGACAATTCACTGTCTGCTTAATAGCTGTAATAGCCCAAGACCAGATCTTCCTACAATAATTACACTTCCTCTTCAATTTATTGAGGTTCAAGCTTCCAGTTGTCTGCTGGGAACACTTCATTTATGCACAGAGCATCTCAGCCCACTTATGCAGAGGGAAAGCAAGGAGACACAGACCCTTGTTCAAACACAAAAGTCTCCATAGATCTCTTTCTTACTCCTTTTTTTGTTAAATAATTTCTAATGAAGTTATAGATTCCTTGCGCATTTTTGTGTCTGCCCAGGAGCACTCGGGGGAATTTTTCAGGCTACGTGCAAGCTCGAGGAAACAAGTAGGGGGCAACTTGGGCTATAGCATGGCCAAGCGTCTTTCTTCTGACACACGAAAACTAAATATTCTTATCTTGTGACTATGATCTGAATAGGGATGGCAATGGGAAGAAGCTGAATTGACACTTCCTCGACATATTTGGAAGGTATATAACACAGCTTTATAATAATCTTCAATTCGCTGTACTGGGAAGCTTCTCCTTGGTCAGCAACCAGATGCACCAAAAGTACCGGTAAAGTCACCGTGGGAAATAAATTAGTTTCTTCCTCCTTCAAATTAAAAGGAGGGTGCAGGCTGGTCAAGAAACATGCTGCTGCAATAAGACTTGATTGACTTTAATGTGGAAACAGTTGCACAGTTTAATCTATTCCCTCGCCAGAAAACTGGGAATTTGTTTCCAAAAGGGCAAAGGCCTCAGGGACGTGTCCTGATTCTTTGTGAGTTGGTTTGTGCTGTTGTCAATGATTTACCGCAGCGTTTTGGAGTCCGGTGGGCTCCCTGCTTCTTCTAGCAGTGTTTGCCCCATGGCATCCTGAAGCCTCAAGCTTTTCTTTGCAGCTAATCTATAGCAAACATTTACATATGGAAAAAAAATGCGGTGGAGCCTGGGTCAGCTTTCTCCTCTAATTCTTACTATATGCTCACTGGCTTTAACGGCACGTCAGACCACAGCTACGGCACGTCCGGAGCTCGAGGCGTTTCCTTCCCAGAGGTAAGTCCATGTCCCCCCCCCCAAATTTACATATAGAAATGATGGGTGAGTCAGCCAGCCCATCAATTTTCTCCTGACTTGAGGCATGTGCACACAGTGCTCTCTGTAAACAGCTACCAGGAAAAAAAATATTGGCAGTTGTCCAAAGCCCAAGCTAGGCATCGTAATTCCTTCTTATATGAACTGTTTGCACAACGGTTTTTCTTTCACAGATGACTGTTAAGCCTTCTTAAACTTCCTTACCAAAATTACCGTACTGGTTTTGGGCACTTGGAATGATTTCCCTATACAGGACGATTTACGAGTGAATATTTTTCATTTTCTTTTTCATTATAATTATTTTGCATTTGACAATGTGAAGTTAACAAGTGCATGCGAATAACCCAGTTTTCAATCCAAGCCAGATCCTCATACCTAATTTTTTTTTTTTCCCTGAACAATATTATTAACCTATAGGAATGTCACTTAGGCTTTGAAGGAAGAGAATAAACAAGTTACTTTTTTTCTAAAGCTGTAGTGTCATGATAGGAAAACGGTTGGATTTTTGTTTTTTTTCTACAGCTATTAATTTCAGGCTTGTTCTAAAGGCAAATATGATTTAGAAGGATCAAAAAAAGGTATCAGTGATAATTGGAACGTGGAGACAAGGAGAAGGCGGCAAGGAAAAAAAAAAGTGGTAGTGATACACTTAATTATGAAGGCTTATTCCGATAATCCCTTTTGAAAATGAACAAAGGCGAGATTTTTGATGTTTGATGAACTTATCAAACAAGGCAGAATAATGAAGACGTAAATGTAAAATCCAATCGAAGGTGAGCCAATTAAGTACTTTGTGAAGTGCTGAAGGATACAGCCCGCAAATCCTCCTGTCGGAGCGAGAAGGCATCAATCCCTGCCTGTCCTCCAGCGCCGTGTTTGTCTGCAGCCTCCCGTTGTTTTCCTGGAGACACGGTGGGGTTTTATCTCACCCCCTGATCTGCAGCCATGGGCTCCCTCGTTGAGCTGCTGGGGCTTTCATTTAATAAGTCTCTCTTCCTCTGACGAATCCCCAATGTGCTCCGTACCTCCGCTAATTATCAATATTTCTCTTTGGACTGCAGTCTCGTAAGTAACACAGACTGCTCGTTAGTTAATCATCAAAATAATAATAATAATAATGTTTTGGCTCAGAATAACCCTTTGAAATGCTTCAACGGCTGTGGCAAACACGTTGTTGTATTAACACGCCACAGATTGTTCCTCAAGACAAAGAAATGCATTAAACAAACAAAGATTGTGGGAGTCGGGACAGAAACAGAGATCATAGCGACCGGGCTGGGAGGCAAGAGAAGTATTTTCCTGCTGTTCTGATATTCATTGTATGTGCAGAGAGTCTGACCCAAGGGCTGTTGTGATGCAGTACTCTTGCCGTTTTCTGCTTTTATACTCTTCCTTTGGTTATTTTCTTTTTCTCAGAATTTATGTATTTCCTTCTGGAAACAGTCACCCAACCAATTTTCACATTCAGCATGGCACTGTTGGTGCAGCCGTTGCCACCGCTCCACAAAGCCCATGGGAACCAGAGCATGAGTTCATACTTATCAGGAAAAAATACTGACCGTGAGTTTACAGTGGTGTAAAAAAAGTGAAATCAGTAGAATTCAGAACAGGCCCAAGATGATAAGCATCACTGCTCTCGGAGTTGGTGATGTGCTTCTGGGAAGAAAGCAAAAAAAAAGATTTTCCTTAAAACCTCTCTCTTCTCAACGTTCCTTCTGTTGACTCAGTGTGTACATGATGTACATGTATTTTAGTGCAATGTGCCTCTTGGAAAGGGCTAGGATCTCTTGGGAGAGCAGGAAACCCAAGGGAAAATCCTGCACCTGCTGCCCTGACCACTTCTGATGGTGAAATTCTCGGGCAGAGCATCCCCCCTGCTAAGGGATGCTTCCCATCTCCTACAAAATAGGTTCCTGGTGGAAAAACACACACATAGCTCATTTTTCTCCCTGCTAGCCTCCAGCCCCCCTTAAAACACAACTTCAAAGACCTTAGACCGCTTTCTCTTCCCCTCCTTAGAAGAAGCAGCAGAGATGTTAATCCTCCGGCTCCTGTCGACTGTCAGCTGAGCCAGTGGTCAGAATGGACGGATTGCTTTCCTTGCCAAGAGAAAAGAGTAAGGCTCCACAGTAATGTATTCATTTATCTTCAGATGTGTCTGTGACGAGGATGTACACACATTAATTATATATATTATACATATTCATCATTCTGAAGCATCCAGTAAACTCATCCAAATATGATGGAGATGCTCCTCTGCTAAAGAGGCTCTTACTTACCCTGGTGTAAACTGGGGAATAAATTCATTTCAGGCAGCAGAACAGCAAAATGCAAAATCAATACAAATGGAAGAATCAGGCCAGAATATTTGCCCAAGACTTTCTTCCTTTTCTGTCTCAGATTTAATTAAGTATCCCCTGATTCTTAATGCAAATATTCCAATGAAAAGAAATTAGAAGCAGCCTTCATTCATCAGCTCCTGTTCTCAGTTTTTTAATATCGTTTCACATATGTCTTCATAATTCAAGAATTTATTTTCAAATATCTGACATAATTTTGCTTTCTACTGAGTTTAAATCCCTGCATTTTTCGTTCCTGTGCTTATAATCAGCAAATGATTCGGCTTGTCTCTCTTTCCTTTTTCCTTTTTTTTTTTCCCTAGTTTAAAGAGCAGCAATTCTCATTAATAATCCATCAGAAATGTTGCAGGATCAGTGTTATAATTAGTGTCTGTGTCCATCTGAGTGTGTTACATTCTAGAACAAAGCATGTGTAGCTGGAAAAATTTCATATTATTTCCAAGGTATAAAACAGGGAAGAGATTTTTTAAAACCAGTCATTCCAGCCCCCCTAAATTCCCTTGTATGAACTTCAAGCAAACCTCCTCAGCCTTTGTGCTGATGTTCCTTCCCCATCTATCATGTGCAAAGTCTTTGGGCTGCACAAAAAAAAAAATTAATATAAATAAAAGCAATAGTTTTAAAGCTTTATAGCAATAGGTGATGTCTCTGGGGGGATACAAGTTGGGTGATGTTTTTCCCTCTTGCTCGGTTCAGCACCGGTACCGGCGGCTGGTGCGGCCGGCGGGGTTTGCAGGGCGGCGATGCGCGGGGCACCTCTGGGATGAGCAAGCTTGCCGTGCCGAGACGACCTGCGCTGGACCCCCCAGCTGTGGGAAGGATTTTCGGTGCGAGGAAACGGGTGAGTGAACTGGGCACGAACTCCTGCCAAAGAGGTTTTGATCCTGGCTGGGAAGACCTGGGATGATTTCAGTCCCCTGCCAAGGGCAGAGCTTTGCCAAAAAATTGTTTAGCCCAGAGAGCAGGATGGTAAACCGGTGCAAGGAAATTTCCCCATCCTTGTTTTTTCCCCCACTTTTACAGAAATCCATCTATGTTAGGCTTAGATTTGGGTAGAAAAAATGTGACATGGAAAAGGTTAATTTTTCAGTGGAACAAAGAGAATAGAAATATTCTGCTCCAACTGCTGTGCTACACACGCACACTCCCCTCCCTGGGCACCAACGCTCCCACGACGCACCACTTTCTCCCCCTGCAGAAGACAGTTCAATCATGAATCCAACTAGCAATCTGTTGGGGTGATTTATTTATTTTTAGCCATCCCCAGCTCTGAGGATTGGGATATCATACGGCTGTTCTCTGAAAGTTTGACTAGCCTTGACAGATTTTTTGTTTTTACACAAATGGCTCAAACTCCCATCTTGAGCATTTAATGAAAATTCTCTTGAAATTTAGGAACACACCCCAGCTCTGGGACCAGCTCATCACCTGGAGCAGGTCAGCATTGCTTCACTGAGGCAAATGGAGCAGCACCAGTTCCCTCCTGCCATGAATGGCCATGTCAAGGCTTTCTCCTCACTTCTCCCAGGAGCAAAAATACTTTCAAGTTGCCCTTCCCACAAACACCCGTTCTTGAGCTATAAATATTGTAATAAACTCCCCAAATACCTCCTGTAATGGGGAGAGGCAAAAATTGCACATTAATCAGAGCTGACTTCCCAAAGCCAAGTACAGAAGCTATTGCTTTTTGTAGCTCCCTTTCAAAGGCATGATTGTAGATAATAAAATCAGACCTCTGCTTGATTCCCATCCCATGGGAGCCCATGGACTCTGAGCCATGCTCGCTCCGGGTTGCAAAGG
This sequence comes from Syrrhaptes paradoxus, assembly GCA_013400615.1. NCBI lineage: Eukaryota > Metazoa > Chordata > Aves > Pterocliformes > Pteroclidae > Syrrhaptes > Syrrhaptes paradoxus. The sequence continues at coordinate 49,320 of VZTO01023347.1, read as the reverse complement.
AAGATCTCCCAAGGAGCTGGGAAAAGCAAGCTCCCAAGAGAAGAGCGCTGTGCTTATCACCCAGCACAGCTCCTTATGGCCCTGAGATAGGGGTGGAAAACTGCAAAATTAGTGCAAGCAGCCAAAAAGATTTTCTGAAGGGCAGATGGGCGATTCCCTGTATCCCTGTGGACTTTAGGTCGCTGTANAGGAACACACCCCAGCTCTGGGACCAGCTCATCACCTGGAGCAGGTCAGCATTGCTTCATTGAGTCCAATGCAGCAGCACCAGTTCCCTCCTGCCATGAATGGCCATGTCAAGGCTTTCTCCTCACTTCTCCCAGGAGCAAGAAATACTTTCAAGTTGCCCTTCCCACAAACACCCATTCTTGAGCTATAAATATTGTAATAAACTCCCCAAATACCTCCTGTAATGGGGAGAGGCAAAAATTGCACATTAATCAGAGCTGACTTCCCAAAGCCAAGTACAGAAGCTATTGCTTTTCGTAGCTCCGTTCCAAAGGCATGATTGTAGATAATGAAATCGGACCTCTGCTTGATTCCCGTCCCATGGGAGCCTATGGACTCTGAGCCATGCTTGCTCCGGGTTGCAAAGGAAAATCTCCCAAGGAGCTGGGAAAAGCAAGCTCCCAAGAGAAGAGCGCTGTGCTTATCACCCAGCACAGCTCCTTATGGCCCTGAGATAGAGGTGGAAAACTGCAAAATCAGTGCAAGCACCCAAAAAGATTTTCTAAAGGGCAGATGGGCGATTCCCTGTATCCCTGTGGACTTTAGGTCGCTGTATTAAACGGCATCTTGTGTGCAACGGAGAGCCAGACTGCAGAGATGGGTCCGATGAGGAGAACTGTGAGGATGAAGATATCGAAAGCCCTTGTGAACAGCTGTTCCCAATCCCTGGGTCTGAAAAAGCAGCCCAAGGGTGAGTAATTCATCAATAGCTGCTGCTCTCACAACCAAAACTGGATTCAGGTTTTCTCATTGCTCTTCCTTAGTAATAGCAGTGCTCCATGAATTAATAGGATGCTGTAGGAGAACAACTGTCCCACCCAACTGTGGGTAGCAATGAGGGAGGCAGGAGGCTTCATCCCAGCTTTTTATTTCAAATTCTGTCTCAAATTTACTATCTGACCTTGGTCTCTCAGCCACTCGGTACTGAAGTACAGACACACTGCAGAGAGTTATTTTATCCTCATGTAAAAATATATCCCACATCCCTGAGTCCAGTTCTCTTACACCTTGCTCCAGTTGATAAAAGCAATATATTAAAGCAAACAGTAGACTTTGGAGATGCAGCATCCTGGTGGTGTTCATCATTAAGGAGATGATTTAACTCCAGGATTTAGGACTCCAGAGCACAGGTTCAGGCAGAGAGCCTGAGCTCCATATGAACGCATGCAGGGTAAATACGCCCATCCATGAAAATGTTTTACTGTATTCAGTTTCAAATTTTGGTTAGGTAATACATGGAAAGGGATGATTTTAAAGGCAAACTGTCTGTTGTCACATTCTTGTTTTAAGTCTTGTGTTTTAACCAAGGTACTGCGTATTTTCCCTTGGAGAACATTGGCCACAGTACAAGAATGTAGTCAGCCATCAGATAACTTTCCCATCATCTCGATCCAACACTTTCTGATAAATGGCTCCTGGCCCAGGGCCTGGGAGCGTCCATCGAAAGTTTTTCAAGCCATATATTAATTTTCCCCGAGTACCCTACTTAATACTGCTCTCTGATGTGTTTCTCCTGCAGAACACACAAAAGCAATAGTATTTCCTATCTTAGTCTAAAAGATGATTCCCCGTTGTGAGGAGCAATGCTGCTGTCTAGTTTGAATAGTGCTTTCATTCTGGGCCACGGAATTACAGGGAATATTAAGTAATAGGCAGGATTTCAAAGGGCAGCAGCTGTGATGGCTGGCGAGCAGGAAGAAAGCAGCGCAAGGAAATAATAAATGAGAGACTTGGCAAAGCACGAGCAGACTGCGGGTCTAGGGAGGGTGCTACCTCCCCTGAGAAAGGGGGCCATTATTAAAAAGAAGGAGATGAAATTAAGATAGAAAACAATTACAGGGAATGCCCGGAAACACTTTGTGACAATGAGATGCATTAGGGTCACAGAGGACCTGGAGGAATTCCAGGAGTTTGGGACTTTGGTAACTGTACTTGCTGGGATGGACGGGACAACTTAACTGATCTCTTCCATTTCTAGCATATGAGTCCAGAGCAATGTCTTGGAAATAAAATGGCTGTTTGTATCCTGTTAGCTTTGGGAAGGAGACAGCAAGGAGGTAAAAAACCCCAACCCTTAGATTTTAGGTGCTATCCAAATTCAAAGTCAGACCCCTGAGGATAGATAGCTTGTAGTGTCAGGAGAACAAAAACAGCGAGAGAGACTGTTGGGGAAATAAAACGGGAGCTATGGATAACTTTCTGAATGCTGCTTCTTCCCAAGATACAACATCCTAACACAGGAAGAGAGCCAGTATGTATACGATCCTAATTTTTTTGGAGGCTACTGTGAGTACGTCTACAACGGAGAGTGGCGGGAGCTGAAGTACGATGCCGCGTGTGAACGTCTGTACTACGGAGACGACGAGAAGTATTTCCGCAAACCTTACAATTTTCACATCTATCAATTCCTAGTAAGTACTTCGGGTGGTCAAATTCAGCAATGTTTTCCCAGCTAAAAGCCAAACTTCCTATAAAGATCCTTGGTACGTTTTATCATCCACTCTAGGTTGTCTTTCAAGGTACCGTTCTCCAGCTGTCCCCAAGACAACAGGCAATCGATGACATAAATGCTGGTTAATGGTACATCAAGGAACAAATGTGCTTTTTAACCCGGCATCTCCACTGCTTACTCTGGGCTAGTCAGAGCCAAGAGAAGTGGGTTTTCTCTAAACTCTGCTATTAATGAGGTACAGAGCTTGCAGAAGCCACGTGTCTCTCTAGGGATGAAGCTGGCCACATGTAAAATGGGAACAATGCTAAATGCTACCAGTTCAATCTTTGGAAGCATTTTAAGTCTACGGCATGGCAGCAAGGGACATAAATCCAAATTCTGAGTGAGACAGGGATCCTGAAAGCCATCACCATGTATCACAAAGCCTGTACTCTGTGGGGTCACATCTGATGTTGGAGTCTAAGGAGAACAAGAATTCAACCTGGGTTTTCTTACATTGATAGTGGGAACCCTGGCCACGCTTACAACATTTATCATGCTTTTCTTGACATGAATGAATGGAAACACATTATTCCAGGGGAATATTACAGCCACAGTGGCTTTCATGTCCTCCCTGTGCCCCTTACT